>NW_010729131.1:3063217-3114128 GCF_000365185.1 Nelumbo nucifera
TTAATAAAGATAATTGCTATTTTTTCAATTAACATACATGCTGAATGGTATATAAAACTAGGAAACTAGCCAAAAGTCAGTTTTTTATATTATAAAATTTTTACCGCCAAGGCGACACCTAGGCGCCCCAGTGTCGCCTAGACGCCTTGAAAACTATGGGGTCTCCCATTCAATCTCTGGTCTGAGGAGGTATTTAGCAGGATGTCAGAGTTGTGTGGAGGAGTAATGATAGCCTTCGACACTTCCAATCTTCAAGCAGCTAGACTGATTATTAATTCTGTACTTATTTCATATTTTCCTGATTAACCAATTGAATCATTGCTGACTGCATATTCTTTAATTCTTCTATATTTAGTGCTGATTGCATATTCTATAATTCTTTTATATTTAATGCTGATTTCTTAATTTTTATATTGAATCATTGCTGATTTCATACTTTATCAGTTTATCTCTAATTTTTATTTCTGTAGATTCAAGACTGATCATTGATGATTGAATATTTTCCGGATTCATTAACTTACGATTGCTGATAAGCTGATTACATTACCTCTAATGAGTAATGTCTAATAATCTAAGTATCTAACCAATTGAGCTAATAATTAAGTAATTAACTTTTTTTTTTTGAAATTTTCCTGATTTCTTAGAATTTCTAGTTTTCTACATGTTTTCTATTTTTTCCTTTTTTTGTAGTTTTTTTTTATTTTGTGCGCCTTTTTAAAAGGCTTGTGCCTCGCCTTGCGCCTCAGGCACATTTGGAACCTGTTGCTTTTTGTGCGCCTTTCGCTTTTAAAACACTGGAGTTACCTTCACTTTTTTATTTCTTGTTCTTTCATTACTTCTATTTGGTATTGGTGCTTTTCTATGTTTGGGTGTAGGAGGAATCCTCCTGTGGATGTGCAAAGGTTGTTTGCTACAACCACCTTTGGTTGGCCAAAGAAGAGAGGGAGGTTGATGTGGAGATATATAAGGGATTCTATTCTTTGGACAGTTTGAGAGGAGACAAACACAAGGATATTCCCAGCAAAAGAAAAAAGCAAAGAAGTCATTGAAACAATAAAGGTAAGAGTAGTGTATTGGCTGAAATCTTTGGAAGGTTTCTCTTGTGTTTCGACAACTGATCTACCAAGGAATTGGAAGGAAGTGGCAGACTCTTCTGTTCATAAGACAGTTGTCAATCATCAATGGTCTCCACCAGATAGAGGGTTTGTTAAGCTTAATTTTTTATGGTAGTAGCCTGGGAGGTCTATTTAGAGATGAGGAGGGTAAAATCATTGTTTTGTATTCCAGGCCAGTTGGGGAGGGAAATCCATTGAGAGCAAAGCTGCTGGCTGTGGTAGAAGGCATAGTAAAGGCAGGGATGATGGGCATTAATAAATTATTTGTAGAGGGAGACTCAAAGCTGGTAATCAATTGGTCACAACAAGAGAGGGTGAAAATGTGGCTCTATTTTTGGCACAATTGTAAGGGAGTAGGGATTTGTTGGGCACAGTCTTTGTTCTGTACCTCTATGTACTGTACATACTACTTATTGCCTTAATTAATGAAATCTTTGAGTAACTGATCAAAAAATATAAAAATTCAAAATTCTAGACAAAAACAACCAATTAATTGAACTAGCAGACCAAAAGAGGGGTGCTAGACCAACGCCAAACCCATTAAATTCAAGGAGACCTTTTCTTGCAGTTAAACAGCAATATCTGGGATAATTTCGTACACTGCAATCAGGTAAAAGAGCTTCTCATGAATTTTGAATTGTACTTAAAGAATCTTAAATAGCTCTATGTAAAAAATAACCATGGTAATATGTTACTGCAACTATGCTGCATGGACTACTTTAAATGGATCAAGTACCTGAATCATGCATCAGCAAGATTCCATATTCCATGTAATGTTTTAAAAGTGCAAGGTGCAAAAAAGCGCAAGGGGCTTTTTGTGCACAAGCCACAAGGTGCAACTATGCTGCATGGACTACTTTAAATGGATCAAGTACCTGAATCAAGCATCAGCAAAATTCCATATTCCATGTAATGTTTTAAAAGTTCAAGGTGCAAAAAAGCGCAAGGGGCTTTTTGTGCAMAAGCCACAAGGCAAGGCACATGTCTTTTTGAAGCAAGGCACAAAATTTTTAAATTTTTCAAAAAAAAATGCAAAGAAAAACAAAAAAAAAATGAAGAAAAATATTCAACCTAATATCATAATTTTAAGGCAACGCCTAGGCAACAAGGCCCTTTTGGAGGGCCGCCTCGCCCAAACACCTAAATATTTATATGCAAGACACAGCATAATGTTTTTATATTTTTTTATATTACTAATAGTAGTACAATAAATATCATTAGACTAAATTATCCAAATTGTAGGTTTATGGTACTAATATTATTATTCTTATACTTTTTCCAAAAAAACTATTACTATTCTTATACTAGTTTCTTTTTTATTATTTTCATCTTTGGATTGAACCAACACACAAGTTTGTGACATACAGGCGACATAGGGGCCATTTGATAATGACCCCATAAAGAAGCTGGGTCCTTTGCAGGTCGGCCAAAGTGGACTAGGAAGGAGTGAAAGGTTTGGTAGGACTAATAACAAGCAGGTTCGGGATAGAAACGTGCTCACCAGGAATCGAGGCGAGAGGCCCTGAATCCCTGCGAACTTGAGAGGTCATCTCTACGAACTCCTTATATGCTTGTTCATCTCTCTCCGTCTCGGCAAAGTCCTCTGCCGTGGAACTCGACATGTAAACGAATGGAAAAAAAACTCGGGAAGAGGAGACTAACCCATGACAAGATAGAAACGAAGACAAGCGAACTGGAATGGGAAGAAAACCAAGCTTCAGAGGGCAAGCTCTCTGACCTCAATGGGACCACTCCAACGATGAATGTACAAATGGTCCCCCCCTTGGGGCCTCTATTTATAGCCAAAAGGGGTGGACGTTGAACGGCTGCGATCGAACAGGCTCAATGGCCCAGATTCGTGACCGTTGGGCTTCTTGAGGTCCCAAATCAGTTTAGCATGTTTTGGATGTCCAAAAATAGTTAACCGACACTATTTCAAGTCCGTGCATGCCAGCTGGAACGCACAAAGCTAGTGCCTAATTCCCTGGAGCAGCTCGGGCGTGTCCTGGCAGGCTACCTTACGTGTCAATGGTCTTGTTGCATGTACCACCAAGTGGTTGCTTGATGGACAAGTGTTGGAATGTGGAGCTCTCCTAGAAGGGAAGCTCATCTCACTAATAAGGAGCAGCTCTCCTGGAGGGGAGTTCGTCTCAACAGGAAGGCCTCCTCACGGAGGTTGGAATTGCTTGTACATACGAGTTGAGTTAAGAAGCCCATGGTGGTTTTACATGTCGCCAAGGTGACTCTTATCCTTTGAGTGGCGAGTTCCGAGCTGAAGGCAAGGCTGCAAGTCCACCTAAACGTGCCATGTGTCCGGTAGTTCAGAGGTCGGAATCACTTGTCCCCCACTTACAAAGCCAAGGTGACTAAGCTTGGGTGAAGGAAGTACCTTACTACGTCACCTATTTGGGTGTTAATTCTTTTTTGACCCATGCCTTCTTGTTTGGTGACATGTTTAGGGGAGCTCCGTGAAGCATTCCAGCTGGCATGCACGGACTAGAAATAGTGTCGGTTAACTATTTTCGGACTTCAAAAATGCGCTAAACTGATTTGGGAACTCAAGAAGTCCAACGGTCACGAATCTGGGCCGTTGAGCCCATTCGATCGCAGTCGTTCAATGTCCACCCCTTTCGGCTATAGATAGAGGCCCCAAGGGGGGACCATCCACACATTCATCCTTGGAGTGGTCCCATTGAGGTCAGAGAAATCACCCTCTGAAGCTTGGTTTGCTTCCTGCTTCAGTTCGTTTGTCTTCGTTTCCAACTTGTCTCGGGTGAGTCTCCTCTTCCCGAGTTCTTTTTAAATTCATTTAAAAGTTCCATGTCGAGTTCCATGGCAGAGAGGACTTTGCCAAGATGGAAAGAGTTGAACAAACATACAGGGAGGTCGCGTAGTCGGCCTCTCAAGCTCGTAGGGATTCAAGGCAGCTTACCTCAATTCCCAGCGAGCACATTTCTATCCCGAACCTACTTGTTATTAGTCCTACTAAACCTTTCACTCCTTCCCAGTCCACTTTGGCTGACCTGCAAAGGATCCGGTTTCTTTACAGGTCCCCAATGAGTTGTAGTTTAGACTCCCCACTCCCAATGAGGCCCCTTGGCACCACAAGGACAACAAGGTCTCCGTGTTCGAGCAGCACTTCGTTGTGGGGTTAAGGTTCCCCTTAACCCTGAGGCGTATGCCAGAGACGTTGACACCTCTGAGGCGTACGCCTCTTGCGCTTTTTTTCCTGAGTCGTGCTAGAGGCATATGCCTCATGCGCCTCATGCACATCTGATATAAAAAGACAGAAAAAAAAAAAAGAAAAAAGAAAAAAAAAGGAAGGAAAGGAAAGGAAAAGAAAAGAAAAGAAAGGGAAGGGAAAGAAAAAGAAAGAAGAAAAAAGAGAAAAGGAAAGAAAGGGGAAAGAAAGTGGCTTGCCCCCTACCCTTTTAACTAATGTTATGCATCTTTATTCTTCTTAATATAAAAGATATTTATTAAAAATAAAGAAAAAATGAGCTCCCCCCTTCATCTTCATCCTCCTCCTAACCCTCCTCCTCTTAAGGAGGCGTAAAGCCTCCTTGTATTCGAGAGGCTTATATGCCTCTTGAGTTCTAAACTACGCCTCACGCCTCTAGGTAGTGGAACGCCTCACGTCATGCCTCCGGGTCTTAAAACATTGATCGGCGTCGAGTCACTGAACTGAAAGACTTTTTGTCATTTAGTTTATAAAATAAATAAAGGGAAAATTCCCGATAGGTACCCTATACTTTAGGCCGAGTGCCAATTTAGTACTCGTACTTTAAATTGTGACAATGTAGTACCCGAACTTTCAATTTGCGACAATTTGGTACCCAGTGTTAAATTTCCGTCAGTTACAAGATGAAACAGTCCTAAATACCCCCATCTCTTCTTCTTCCTCCTACCTAGTCCTCGGTGTTTGCACTCAAAGAACAGTTCATCCACCAAAAATATGGCTTTATTCTTCATCAACTCCTCTACCACTTCTGCTTCTGCTTTCATCACCACGTACCCTTCGAGCGAGTCCCCTGTTAAGTCCGGCAAGAATTTGGTCCTCTTCAAGTACTTGTTCGACTCCACATGAGCTCTTCGCGGTGGTTCCAGGAGCACATCCTCGAGTCCATCCAATGCCGCCTTCTTGGCTTCTGAAGGGAACGTTCAGAGGTGCCTCTTATTTGGCCAAAACACTCCAGACACTCCAAAACCTCTGTAAACCCTTTTCTTTCGTATAGATTTTTTCAAAATAAGTCTAATTTGTTGGGCGAAATTTCGATCGTCATGTCTCAAACTTCGCCGAAAAACTATGACCGTCTCCTTCATCGGTATCTCAACAACTCATCATCCATTCGATATGCTTTACTTGAACCCCTCCCCCAACCGTTGTCTCTCAAATCAGCATTTGTCCATCTAAATCTCTCCGAAAACCCTTCTCTCCAGTCTTCCTTCCTTCCATTGCCCCCCCCCCCCCGCTTACGACGATGCACCAATGCTAGGAAATCAATCCGTTAGCAATCGAACTTCTACAAACGAAGGCTTACTGTCTTTCTCTTTTCATCAGATGCAACAAGCCGCGATCGAGTTACAGAAATTAAGGCTACAAGATGTCGTCTTAGGCCAGATCGCTGCATACTCTTCCTAACACTTTGGATTGTTTCTCCCCAACCGTTTTCAGCAACAATCCACGTATGAAGTTCTTGAACCGTAGAGAAGGATTAGACATAGTGGCATCTCAGAATGGATATGGGAGATCTTGTTGTAATCGCCATTCTAGGAATCAATCCTGCTTTCAGCGGAGGACACCATCTACACGAGAGTCCACGAAGCGGAGGCCCTCTTCTTATGCAAACGGGTTCCACTTAGACTCTGGTGCGCATTGCAAAACAGAAAATATAGATGGTCCGGTGTTAGAGCTGGAGAATTCGAATATGGTGAGGGCCCTGTCATGTAGTCGCCATCTTCACGTTGTTACGAAAGAGAAATTCGAACTTGTTGCCATATGCCTTAATCCTCATGGGTACCATTGGTTACTCTGTTATTGTTTGAGAGAAATGTGAACAAATAGATTCAGGGTCTTGACTCTTGAAATGGTGGCTTTCGTCAGGTTTCAAGAATAAAGCCATATGTTTGGTGGATGAACTGTTCTTGGAGTGCAAACATCGAGGACTAGGCGGGAGGAAGAAGAAGAGCTGGGGGTATTTAGGACTTTTTCATCTTCTAACTGACGGAAATTTAACACCGGGTACTAAATTGTCGCAAATTGAAAGTTCGGGTACTAGATTGTCGCGATTTAAAGTATGGGTACTAAATTGGCACTCGGCCTAAAGTACAGGGTACCTATCGGGAACTTTCCCATAAATAAATAATAAAACTTTCAAGGGTATAGTGATCAATCCAATTTCAGTTTCAACCATTAAGGAACCCACAACCTCCTTAAAAACTTGTTCACTAAAAGACAAAGCAATAACTTTACAGTTCAGCATCTTCAGTTGTTATCAAACGGCCCCATAGTCCTGAACCCTTAAGACTTTAAAACCTGAATTGGCAAGTAAAAAGTAACATATCCACAACCATTTTCCTAACAAAGTAACATTCCTCTTTTGGATGTTCCCTAACCCCAACCCACCAAACTTCTTACCTCTGCTAACCACTCCCCACTTAAATCTATGGTCCTTCTCCTCACCTAGCTCCCAAAGAAAGTATGCCATCTCCTCTTTTGCATATGAAGCCCTTTTTTCTAGTCCTTCTCATCTCCTCAACACTTCCATTAGCAATTAGAATTTGATCAATAAATTGTCTGTCCTTCACAAAAGCCCCCTAAGATTGTGAGATTATGGAAGGGAGAACTACTCTAATTCTTCGAGAGAGAACCTTGGCAATGATCCTGTATAAAATACAAGAAGAACAAAAAACCCGAAACTATAAGAAGAACAAAACCTGATCAAAGGAACTCTATTTTTTCTTCTTCAAAACTTTCTTTGCTTTCATCATCTTCTTGTTTGGTCCTCCAAGTTTAACACCCTCCTTTTTATTTCTAACTCCACCCCCTTCAGATTTCTGATTTCATGATCAAAAAGTCACTTCTTCAACACTAGAATGAAGAGCTGCTCTCTCTTTACCTCGATCTATGAACCCACCTATCTCTAGAGAAACTGAGATACCAAAGCCCCTGAAAGCCTAAACCATCTTCTTCAGCAAGAGCAAAATCCCCCTTTGACCCAGAACCTGAGCAATGATCCGATATGATAACAAAATTCTTTGGCATCGAATTACCAGTCACAACCAAGAACCTCCCCTGCTTTTCCTTGAAGAGACACCAACCTCACACCTTCAAATTCGGATTCTTCCCCTTCCACCACTCTTTTCGATTTCTCCCCACTTCCACCACTCTAAACTTCAGTACAATTATTGTTGATATTATTTCCAGTATTAGGGTTAGAGAAGCATACCTTCAGCTCTAGCTTATTTCCTTCAAGCACTGCTTCTGCTAAGTTTTTCCCTTTGCTTGGAACTGCATTACCCAACAATTCATCCAAAACAATGACCAGCGAATCCTTTATCAACCCCTTTTCACCCACTGTAACAGTGATTACAATGTCACTTTCCAAGACTTCCTCTGAAACATTTCTAAAGCCACCGATCTCCTCAGATTAGAGGAAGTCTTTCCCTTCTTTGTCATCTTCCCTAGATCGATCCCCTATAAATGTACTTCGTAATACACCAAACATAATCATTGCTTGGAGACAGCACTCTTATTTCCTTCTATTAGAGAAAGGATCTCTAACAGATACTGCCTCATGTTGTCAAACAAGATCCAGTGTTTTAAAAGCGCAAGGTGCAAAAAAGGTGCAGGGACCAATTTGTGCCCGAGGCACAAGGCACAAGATGAGGCATGCGCCTTTTTGAAGCAAAGCACGAAAATACAAAAAAAAAATAAAATAAAAAATATCAAACATAATATTAATAAAAATGTAAACTTAAATTTTAAAATAAATGTTTTAAAAAACCTATTATCTAACATTAAAATACATAAACATAACATGTAAAGCATATTCAAATGAAAATTTAAAAATAAAATCAAACATATAAAACATTTTCAAGCATGTAAAATCCACAATCTCTTTTTTTTCCTCAATTGCATTACTTCAAGTAGCTAATGTGATGTAAAACATATTACATTCCTGATTCTACAAGCCACATTTGTGCCATGCCCCTCGAGGCAATCCCAAACAAGTCCATGTTAGGTCTTAAATTCTTAATTTTCACACAAAAAAATAATGATTTTATAATTTTCATTGCCATTTAAGAAGATATTTTATTAAGATGACTGAATGAACAACATTAGCAAATAGGGGGTTCTCGGAGCTTCAGTGAGCAAGTGAAGCTCCAAGAACCCCTATTTGCTAATGTTGTTCATTCATTCATCTTAATAAAATATCTTCTTAAAAGGCATTTAAAATTATAAAATTATTATTTGTGTGAAAATTAAGAATTTAAGACCCTAACATGGACTTGTTTGGTCTTGCCTCGAGGGGTGTGGTTGGTAGGTTCAAAAAAAGCATAAAATTTTCAAAAGGCACAAACCTAGGCTAAGGCGTAAGGCGCATCAGGCGCATGCCTAGGTGCACCAAGCATGCGCTTTTTGAAAGTGCTACGCCTAGGACCTGGGCGAGGCACCTAACCTAAAATGTGCCTCGCCTATGCGATGATTTAAATCACTAACAAGATCCCCTAGAAACCATCTAAAGCCAACACCCAAGTACTTAGAAGAAAATACACCTTCTCAGCTCTTCGAATGACAATGACTCATTCTTTCTTTTCCTGACAACCTAGTTCCAATTTTATTAATTTTGTTCTTTTCCTGGTAACTTAGAAGAGAATATACCTAATGTTCCTCAAGTATAGGAGAACCAAAGTACAACTCCTTATTCTCATAAGTTTTTTGGTTGCTCCTTTGAATGAAGATGATTTATTCTCAGAAATTATTTTGTTCTCCTCTCCCCATACTACCTAAGACTGCGTTATAATGGTCTTCCATTAGATTTTATCATCTTCTTACAGTCACTTTCAAAGGTCTATCGGGTGATATGAAATAGTAAGTTTTAAGCCTAGTAAAGGGACTCCGGCTCAGTTCTGCCAAACATTTAATTATTTGAGTGTAAGATAAGAATCTATAAAAACCAAAACATATTTATAACCTAAGTCCTTCACTTGGACGTCTTTTATGATAATATCTATGTTGCCATATTAATTATTACTATGATCTATATCATCATACAATTATTACAAGGAATTGATTATTCTTAAAATAATCATCCAACTAAAAGTTTAAAAAAGATCTTTATATTCTGAAAACCTAATTCATCTTGTTAATTCAAAGGTCTAGAATCAGTAAATACAAATACTTTTTTCTTATTTTTACACAAAAATGTGGTTTTGCATTTTTTATGTCATTGATTGTTTTCAATTGATTTTGGCAAAAATAATGAAATTTCCCTGATATTTCACCAAAATTTGAAATATTTATACATAGTAAATTGAAAGCAACTCATGGGAAGAATATGCTGCATGCTTAATACCTAACTAGTATCTGGATTTTGGTGGGTAACTAATATCAAGATCCCATTGAGTAAACTGCATATGCATACACTTAGTGATACAATTAACCTTTAGGTTTAAAAAGAAAAAAGAAAAGAAAGAAAAAGACCAGGAGCATATGGTTGTTTGATAACTGACAGGATCATTTTTGAAGAAAACCAAAGATGTCCGTGTGAGAATGAACCAACGCTTCTTCCATGACTTCCAACCTATCCCTGCAAACATTAAACATGATATCCAGAAGGACACTAAGGTTGTCAGCAATATATAATGCAAATACCCGTAACAGATTTTCAAAATAATAAAAGAATAAGGTGAAGAAAAGAAAAATTAAACAATGCCTCGAAAAGGTCAGAAAATGCAAGGGTAAAGCATGCAGTTCATAGATGTTTGACCAGTCCCAAGTTGGTTCTAAACGTAATAGCAACCAAATTTGTGAAGGTTAGAATCAAAGAGACCTTTATTGACACCTAAAAATCCAATCCAATGGTAAGGGGAGATTTTTATTAGCGAGAAGAAATGTGTACTGATAATTGTGTATAGGACCAAGTACAAACTATTCACCAAAGTGCCAAGGATTATTGCTTATCCAAATAAATAAATGAAGTAGTGCAAAGAATACCACTCAAAAGAAGTGCCATGGGCAGCCCTAGCCCAAACAGTGGACCCCTCATACAATGATGACATTAAGCACGAACACTTAGTGGGAGGAATTCTATGAAGAATTGTAGGTCTCATATCTTGACTACACTAAGTCAAGTCCTCAAAGGTACATGAATTCACAATTTCACATATTGATACACAAGAAACAAATGTTCCGAGCATCTATTTCAATGTGGGAAAAAGCCACCAGAAGTAAAAAGTTTAAGAAATCATCTAAGCTTAGAAGAAGCTCAAAAGAATTGCTAAACAAATTACTAACCTTTTGATGAAATGAAAAGAGGCCCACTCTTGAATACCTGTAGAATAAAGTCGAACATTAGAAATAACTCATGTGCAAACTCGCCCAGAATCTATCCAACACAATACAAACTAGCATGAATATGCAAATGGAGCAAGATATCCAACCTTAAGCAGAACCAAAACCAATGAGTTGTAATTGAAAAATCACCACAGGCATGATGAATAATCAAAACTTAAATCTTTTGACCCAAAGAGGGTGACAAAACAAAGATAAAATGTTCCAAATTAGAGCCCGATATTTGCAAACGCAAAATGGATTTCAGAACAATGCAAACAGTCAGCAGATTCCATCCATTCTTAAGAAATCTATTTCATGAAATTTGAACTAAACAGCATAAAGCGATAACTTGTGATCCAAATCAGCATCTTAATTGCAAAATAGAGTTTCAGTATTAGTTCATGTATTCCACTGACGGAAAATACACAAGCCTGATCACACCTTCTCCCATTAATAAGAAATATAAGCCCCACTACACCAGTAAATTTAGCAAAAACAACATCATCTGAATACCTTTTCCAACCAACCCATCAAAAGATCGCCAAACAAAAAAAAAAAAAAGAAGGCGACCATTCCAGCATTATAGCACTCCCACCACCATATACTCGAACTGCACGAACAGTTAAATACAAAATTTCGAACAGCAGCCAAAAAAAAAGATACCGTATTCGGAACTCCAGCTCTCGGACTCTCGCAAGTCGCCAACGGAGCTGACATTTTTGCCACAGTGCCACTGAAATTAGGACATCCAAACGATCCTCAATTCCACCATAACGCACTCTACAACTACCAAACATCTCAACCACCGAACCTTCCTGATTCTCCCATCTCATCACCCCTGCCCCACCCCAACTTCCATCCACATTGGCGACCCAATAAGACACCGAACTCCGGCAAGCAACAGCCGAGATCTGAACTGGGAAAACAGAACAACCAAATCCCTCTCTCTCTCTCCTCTCTCTCTCTCTCTCTGTGACGAATTAAGCTTGTTGAGAAAGATTTGATTGATTTTGTTGGAGATTGGGTTGAGAAGCAGCAATAGTGGTAAAATGGTAATTTTGGGTCTCCGCTCTTTTTACTCGCTTCTGTCACGGCAGGTGAAGACGGAGAAGTGAAGACGAAAGTCACGAAACCGAATAGAAGAAAATTTATTACTCCAATCACCGATCGGTCGTCCCCGTCTCTCCCGGACCACATTTGTCCTCTCCAGTCTCCAGATATAACGCTGATGAAGTAAGAACTGTGAACGAGTTCCAACACCGTATGTTCCTTTCAGGAGAAACGAACTCACAGTCGCTTTACCAGATGCCTTAGCCCACTCGCTTTACCTTTATGACACGTGGCTATAAGATTGAATCAGGTGGAAAGTAGAACTGTGAACGAGTGATGGGAAGTTCGATGACGTGTGAGGCAGATGATCGGTGGTCCACCACGCTCTCGCTTAGTGCCTTTTTTTAATAGTTGTTTAAATCTTTTGGAGGGAGATGATTTCCTGATTTTTTGACCTCTGATCGAAGATCCCCTAGCAGTTGACCGTTGATTTTTTTGACTCTATCGTGTGATTTATGGAATCATCTATCTTCATATATTCAGAATTCTGAGAACTGGGGGGAAGCAACGTGGAGAGAAGCGCAAGGGAATCAGGGAAGTGCCCATCACTCTGCCTCTTCCGTTTAGTTACACATCGATTTAATATGTTTTATATGCTTCCGTTTCTGTTTTTGGCGTAAATTTTCCTTTGAAGTTGTTCTTATTGTTGTTTTGGTACTCATTCAAACCTTTGTTCTTTTTTATCCTATTACTCTTTGAGTTATGGTTGATCTGGCCATGGATGCCATTTGGCAGCGGTTGCGGACATTTTATCTCCTTACCCATATCGGCATCACGTGGAATAGATACACATGACCAAGAAGGAGAGTTTTGTACGAACATAAAAAGTAATTCTATCGAGGAAGATGAATCACCCCAAAAACCTTAACAGGTAACCTCATCTCGACAACTCCGGAAGCCTCATCCAAATAGGATATGGACCTATGACAATGTTATAAAGATTCCAAATTGAAGGGAGACAATAGAGCAGTTCTCATCAAATGGATGAATACTGTGCTATTGAAAGTTCTTTTATGAGTGATCATTTCTCTCCAAACCATTGCAGTTGTTTAGTGCTGACCAAACTTCACAATTAACTTAATGCCATCCCACAAAATGGTGGTTATCAAATGAACCATCTCTAACCCACTCACACTCTGACTAAGAAGTCCAATAATACTATAGAGATAGAAATAGTTAGAGACGCTAGGGATTCCTCTACTTCTTTTCCTTATAGTGGAAGTGAGCCTAGTTCTTATTTTGCTTTTATTTTTCTAGTTTTAAGTTAAACCATAAGTGGGTCAGAGAAAGCAGAATTTACAGAAGTGATAAATAGATTAAAATTCGCGGACATTCTGCTTCAGAAAGCAGAATTTACATGCAGTAATTTCAAAGAAAGCTTGAACCCAACAAAGCACTATAAAATTAGATGGGTGCTGTAGACCGAATTAGATTGTTCAACATGGACCAAATTAGACAAGTCCAACCCAATCCACTGTCATATTGGATTGTTCAACTTTGAATGGATTGAACTGGTCCAATCCATTGTCTTATTGGACTTTTCAACCTGGACCAAATTGGACTTGTCCAATCCAATCCATTGACTTATTGAACTGTTCAACATGTTCAACCTGGACTGGATTGGACTGGTCCAATCCAACCCTCTGTCCTATTGGACTTTCCAACTTATTCAATTTGGTTTTAATTCAGATTGTCTCCAACCCAAACCTAGTCCATTGACAACCTCACAGCCCCACTCTTATCTTTTGTCAATAGACTAGATATTGGTTCAACCCAACCTAGACAACTATAAACCATTACAAATGGGCTAGGTCCAATCCAATCCAAATTTTATAAGCAAAAATTTTATAAAAAATATAAGAAAAAAAAGCAAAAATGTCCAAAATAGATGCATGGCATAAGCTCCAATATCCTGAAACAAAAACATTTGCTTAGTTAAATTATATAAAGACAAACATTTTGCAAATCAATAATTTAATCATAGACCATTTGCCATAACTTACATGTTCGGTTAGTTTCAGTTGAAGAAGCCACACATATAGGAGAGGTAGTAGTTGCTTCAAGATCCAATTCTAGAAATAATAATACACAACCAAAAACACATATTAGAAACAAAAACATATAGGAAAGATAACAATTACTTCAAGATCCAAATTTTAACTTACTTTTTGTAGTATGAGCTTATAACCAGTCTTTTCTACAAACCAAAGCCTCTACAGTCTCTAGAAGTAATGAAGTACAATGTTGATCCACTATTCTGCCCCCGGTACTGAATTTTCCCTCGAATGCTCTAGTGGATACTGGAATTGCCAAAATATCTCGTGCTAATCTAGAGAGTTTGGAAACTTGGGACCACCAACTTGCTAGAATCTCAAAATATCAGACTCTTCACCTCTAGGAAATAGTTTTTCTTCAAGATAAAGATCCAACTTTAACTTTTGAGTCCCAAGAGAACATTATGGATTCTCATTAGCCAACCATCAATCAAAACCACTCAAAAAATCTATAACACCACAAATCCTCAATGGTTGTGATGCAATACTATGGCCTTCAAGTGACCTATCCTCAATATTAAAACCCATACTCTGAATATAGGTCATTTAGTGTCTCTCTAATTCTTGTAACATGTCTCTCGGTAGTCTCTCCATAAATGGGATTGTAGTAATATATTACAATCTCCATCTTAAACCTGGGATTACAGACAACGACAATCGCAAGAACCAAAGAACATTCATCCCAATATTTATCAAATGTTTTATTCATTCTATTTGCCATTGAACGAACATACTCATATTCATTATCTAACCACTGAAGCAATAAAAGCTTGATTGTGCAAATATCAGAAAAAAAATACATTTGAGGTTGGGAAAATAGTACTTGAGAAATTTTTTGTGCAGATATAAAAAACTTGCAAGCAATCTCATACTACTACCCCCATTTCCCATTCTTCATCAGATGGTAGATTCTTATAGTCACAATCAAGCTCAACTAGTTGACAAAATTCTTCCTTTAACTCTAAAGTTCCATCGTGTTGGACAATCAACAACCACCCCTCTCTTATGTTGTACTTTTGTTTGGCTTCTTGCATTGTCAATTTTTTGCTTCTTATAGGGTGTTAGCCTTACATATTTAGCACTTTCTCAAATATTATATAACAATGGTGATACTTCTCTCAAACCATCTTGCACAATAAGGTTTAAGATGTGAGCAACACATCTCACATAAAATAGGTCACCATGCAATGGGAGCAAAACCTTAACATAGAGGTGATTCCTAAGCTCCCTAACCATAACATCATTGTTAGAGGCATTGTCAACCGTTATAGAACATATTTTTTATCACTGTTCCAAGTTAACAATCTCTCATAACAACTTCATACAGAGTGTTCCATCATGGGGACACGTAACTACCATAAAGGTAATAATTTTCTTCTTCAGCTCTCACCCATCATCTATAAAGTGTGTTGTTAAACAACAATACCCCAAATTTTGTTTCAAAGTCCACATATCGGCGATTAAGCTAATTTGACATTCCAAATCATCAAAGTATTTGTATAGCCTCTCCTTTTCATCTAAGTAAATCTCCATGACATCATTCTTTATTGTATTTCTATAAACAAACATAAATGATGGCTGAAGATTATTGACAAATATCTGAAATAACTCTTCTTCAACTATACTAAAAAGATGTCCATGCTTCATTGTCATCTTTGTTAAGTCCATTTGGCCCCTATCTTGGTGAAATTTGAAGTTTTCTACAATTTCTTATTCACTTGTGCCCTTTTGTTTTAATTTAGGACATTTTGGTACATACCCTAAAAGGTGGTTTATTCCTTTATAACTTCCTCCTAATATTGTTTTCTACAATGCTTACAAATAATTCTTTGCTCCCTAAATCCAATTTTATTTTCTTAAAATGATCCCATGCTTTGGACCTAACCCTTTTTCCAGTAGAGCTAGATACGGTAGATGGTTCACTAGGGCTTTCAAGTACATTTGCATTTTTAGCACCAACTTCATCCATCCTTAATGCAATAAGAAAGAAAATTAAATAAATTTAAAACTAACATCAAACACAAGAAAGTCTAATAGATTGTTTACAAATAGGGTCGTCAATGGATTGGATATTGGTCCAATTTGATATGCTCCAATATGAGAGTCCCCTTACAAATGGACCTTGTCAATTAGGTCTGGACTAGTCTAGTTCAATATTGTTTTATTGGACTATCTAGCCTGTCCAAATTGGTTTTGAGTCGGATAGGGTCCAACCAAACTCGGTCCATTGGCACCTGCAATTACAAGTATACAATTAATACTCAGTTGACAATGTAATGGAAAAAGAACTATCATTACATGTTATATTCATTGGATGGGAGGTGATGTGTGCGCAAGCTACACATAATTTCTAATGTTTTATGCATGGTTTTGATGTTGATTTGTATAGTTTCTTACCCTAATTTAGGTTGATTTCAGGAAATTAAGAATGTGGACCAGCTTAGAGGGAAGATAGCATAAAACCATATAAAAGGGGCAAAAGTGGAAGCAATTCGACCCAACTAGAAGAAAGGCCCAACCAAGAATCCTAAGAAGCAAGGCCCATGCAACACTCTATGGGGGAACCCAAGGAGAGAGCCTAGCCGAAGCTCTCCAAGGGAGACCATTCGCCCCACCAAGTGGGAGGCCCAATTGCAGCCCAAGGGGAGCTTCTAAAGGCGGCAAACTTTTAGAAGAGAGAGAGGGTTGAAAAGAACACTATAAAAGGAGAAGAAAAAGAGGGAAAAGGGGTTCGAACCCTTTCTTAGAAAATTAAGAGAAGAGAGAAGCAAGAAGAGGAGAGAAGAGAGGATTGCTGAATTTGAAATTGGAGAAGAAGCCATTCAAGGAGATCGGAGATCAATCAAGACTTTAGGTTGTCTTCTTCTTTGGTTCTACGCAAGTGGTAACCAAATTCAGCTAGGGTTTCATGCAATATTGTCCATTAATTTCTCTTTCTTGTTAGTAATTGAATAATGTTTCATGAGAATTCAGATATGTAATTAGTTCTCTAGTGTTATTCGATTGATTGGATTCATTCTTGATGTTTCTTGATTAGGGTTTTAAATGTTAAAATAGCTTGGCCAAATTAATCTTGAATTTTGGACTGTCTGAATTGCTTGAAAAAGAGTTTAGATATTCTGCTATAGCTGTGGCTGAACTGTTCTTGAATCTTGGAATGTCTAAATTGCTTGAGAAAGAGTTTAGATAATCTGATCTGCTAATCAAGAACCAAATTTAATATAATTTAGAGATAAATTGTATGATTCGATTGGTGTTTATTCAAATCTGAAATGATGCCCTTCGAATTCTTGATCTTAATGCATGCATGGGATTAGATTCTTGATAGAGATATAAGAATCATCACTCATGGATAGAATCAGCATGCGCTCGAGAGAGGTTGTTCATGTCATTAGGGTTTCACCAAACCAAGGCTGAATCCCAATCCAATCGAATGATCTTGAGAATTGATTGCTGAACCAATTCAGTTTTGCTCACAATTCGATTTATTAGATAATAGATGGCAGATGTAATACTAGTAGTTGCTGTATAGGTCCTCGTGGGAACGAAACTTTACTCTTCACTTTCTTACTTGATCAGCTAGTGCAGTTGCTAGTGTAGGCAATTATGCATCAAGTTTTTGGCGCTGTTGCCAGGGATTTATCACAACAATATTAGGAACCATTTGTCATTGTTAATCTGATTTTAATTTTGCACATTATGTTTCTGATATGTGTATATTAGCTTCCAATGCGAATAAGTAGTTTTCTTTCTTCTTGCTAATTGTCTTTGTTTGCCTTTTTTTTCAGTAGTATTCAGTTTTCTTGGTTTGGAAGATTGTTGCTCTCTTCGTGTTTATCATTCTCTCTTCCTAGTTTTGTGTGGTTCTTAGCAGCTAGAGGTTCCAAACAAAAGAGCCACTCCAGATTTCAGAAGGATCTTCAGGGAAGTCCTCTAAACCCCACTCATGACTCGATAATTCTCTTCATGCAAATACCCTCATTGCTGGATTCATCTTCACTTTCTAACACTAGGAACATTGAGGGTAATGTTCATGTTAAGTGTGGGGGAGTTAGGCTGTAGCTATGCACCTCAATCACCCCAATACATGGCTGATTAAACTGAAAATTTCCTCCAAATTATTGCATGAGGTTAAGGAAGTTGAATAGGACTTTCATCATGACCAGCCCTAACTTTCTTCATGTGTATATTGCACTTGATTGACATATTAAAGATCATTCGAGCTATTAGTCCACATCTAAACCGTTAATGCATGAAGTTCAACAATTGCAAAAGAAAGAAAGAGAATAAGAGAAAGGGACAAAGTCCAAAGGACTCCGCTGTCATGAACTGAATAGTAAAACTAGCGGTTTATGATGTGAGTTTAGTCCCAACTCCGCTATTCCAAGTTGAATAGTAAAACTAGCAACTTGGAATATGAGTATTGTTATCTACCTTTAGCCTGTGACCAGTGTGAGATGGAGCATAAAATGTACTCACACCAAAAAATGAGAGGGCGCTAAGAGAATGAGTGTTGTTGTTAGAGAAAGTGAGAGGGTGAGAGGAAGATCGCCGGAGAGAGAGAAATACGGTTGGAGTTCGTTCAAAGCTTCAAACGAAATATCGTCCTCCGCCAGCAAGACTGAGGATGGAGTGACGGAAGTGTCGAACCGTAGCCTTCGAAAGTTTTCATGCTTCAAAGTTCAAACAAAAATGAACGGACCAACGAGTTGTTCAAACTTTTGGCTTTGTTCACTTTCGGTCCATTCTATAAATGGACGATTCATGTTCAGACCGGTCCTAGTCCATATCAATTTTAGGACCATCCAAATCCATCCATAGCACTTTCGATTTGGACGGAGTCCAACCCGAAACTGGTTCATTGATACCCCTAGTTGGAACCATCGCTTAGGGATGGAACAAGTATTGGGTAAAAAGCAATATATCTGGAATTATCCATAATCTTTTATCTTGAACTAGGACCCACAAACAATCATAAGACTAATAGGTATTGATGAATCTGAAATACTTATCTACATTTATTCAAAGCTAGGCATTTAATGGCTTTGAATATATGACAAATCTGTAGATACTGGACCCGTACTTCTTTTAGTTACTTCAGTGCCCAATACAACAGGTACAACAACAAGTGGAGACTATTTTCCTTCAACACTTGTGCCTTGTTGTCTCATCTTCCATCAGAAAAATCTTCCACTACCACCTCTCCTATCAGAGAAACCACCACCGCCACCAAATCATCCTCTTGACAGAAGAAGATGATTTTCCAACTCCCTTTTTATACATTTTATTATTTTCTCTTTTTTGATGATTTGGTTTTTTTATTTTTCTTTAATTTTTGATTTTCTTTATTACTTTCCAACTCCCCTTTTATTCATTTTTATGTGCATTTCTGCTATTACTACTTTCCTAATATTATCTATCTAAACAAATTGCTATCTCTTCCTATCATTTTACTCCAGTTTTCACTTTCTTTTTTTTTGCCTTTTTTTTGTTTTTATTCAAAACTTCTCAATACACGTGTCCTATCCTAGACTAGGGTAGTTTCTCTACTTTATTCTAAACTTAACTAAGTGAAAATGCATGGGTTGACCCGATTTATTTCTAGACACAAGGCTCCAACAAGGTAGCCAACCTTCAAACCTCCACCCATCGGACAAACGGGCTTCTCTGGTTGGTGGTTGGTCTGTGGGTTGTCAATGAGATCCAAATGGCCTGGCACTTACTGGTCCCCCTCCTAATAGGAAGTAGGACACTAGAATCTAATGCAGATGGTGTGTGTAAATAGTGGGTAAGATCAAGTATGCAAAGAGTAAAGCAAAGAAAACAATAGCTGAACATCATCGTCGTATGCAAATGCAAATAGCATGATTAACAAAACTAAGCATCAAGTAAAATAACATACTCACTAAAAATGAATTTCACAAGAAAAATATTCACTTGCATTGAACTTTCAATCTAGGAGAGTATACTTATTTGGAATTTGAAATTATTAAAAGCAAACCCCATTTTTATTTCCCTATCATAAACATTAACATTTATTTATTTTTTTTTATTTAGACTTGATTGGTTATTTTTTTGTTTCTTTTTTGTCTCTTTTTTTTGTCTTTTGTCTTGAATCTTGTACACATTTCAGCTTAAGAAATTCTTTATTAAACTTCCTACAAAGCCTAAGTTATTTAATCAAGGTGGGTTTTCAAATAATCTTTATGATTTAAAGATCATTCTTCTTGAATGGTTTTAACTTCTCTCCCCATTTCAGCATTTGATCATATTTGTCTTCAAAAAAATAAAGCTGAAATATCTCCCAAACACATCCACAGTGAGAAAGTTAATGACTTAATCAAGTTCAAGAGAGCCAAACATACTAAAAAACTTAGAAACTCAACCAAATTTCAGCATCCCAAATCAATAAACCTCAAAAGAACAATGTTGTAATCTCCTCCAATGTCACCAAAAGAAACCATTTCAAGAGTCAAGGATTTCAAAAAGACACTCACCAAAACTGAATTAGCCCAAGTCCTTTCTTTTATTACTTATTAATGAGAAAAAGAGAGATTAAACTTCTATCCTAAAGCTGATTTTTTTATCTCACGAAACATTATATCAATATGTTTTTATTTTATTCATGATTACCTTAAGAACATCCTATTAAACCCCCACCTACCAACCTAAAGCTAAAAGACCCCACAACTCTCATCCTAACCCCCAACTTGCATGCATTGTTCAATAGTCTTGGATTTAACATGTGTAGCTTATTTCATCATAGAACCCCATCCCCAAAAGTTTATTTCCTTTAACCATTGATTCCAACAAACATGTGAGAATTCACAATTCAGCATAGATGATTTTTCCAAGATCATAAACATCAACCTTTCAACACTAGAAGTTGACCAAAGAACCATCATGCTTATTGTAAATATCAACCTTTCAACACCCATAAATAAGCATGTCATTTCAGCATTGAAAACAAGTCCTTAAGCCACCACATACATCTATCACAAATGAGTTCAAAAAAAAAAAAAAACACATAGCACCTACCATTTCAGCATATAGGGATGCTTCTAGAATCATGCATCTCTCAAATATTATAGTCAAAGAGAATCCCAAAAGCTAGAAATGTAAGCAATGCCATGACTCTAAAAACTTGCATTTTCACGTGTTGGGATCAAAGAGAACCCAAAACCCAAGAATTTAAGCAATGTCATGATTTCAAATACATGTATTCCTCACACATTTGGATAAAAAAAGACCCAAAACCCAGAAATTTCAGCAATGTAATGATTTTAAAAACATGCATTCCTTACATATTTGTATCAAAGAAAACCCTAAATCCAGAAATTCCAGCAATGTGCACACCTTTAAACTAAACAATCTTCAAACAATTGGATCAAAGAGAACCCAAAACCCAAAAATTTCTACAATGAGGATGTTTTTAAAATCAACATGTTTCATACACTTGGGACTAAAAGAACCAGAAATCCAGAAATTTTAACAATGAAAAGGCTTTCTAAACTATCATTTTCTTGAAACCAAAAGAGTCTCCAAAACCTAGAGATTTCAGCAGTGAGGATGCTTTCAAAATCAATCTTTTCACACGTTGGAGTCCAAAGAGAAGTCCCAAAATCAGAAATTTCAGCACTATGAAAGCTTTTAAAACCAATCTTTTCACATGTTGGGGTTCAAAGGAAATCCCAAAATTAAAAAAAAAATCAGCAAAGGTGTTTTCCAAGAAAGATCAAATTCATCATGTTGAGTTGACAATCCACACAAAGCAAATGATGTTTTCACATGGACCTATTACTATAACCATTCAAACTCATCCAATATTAGATTCCAAAAACAGTGAGAAATATGAAATTTTTAGCATGTAAAAGTATCCCATTATTACCTCATCATGTCATGCCTTCAAGAATGTAAACCACCTAAAATCTCACACAATCTCATGTAAATAAAAATTTGGAGAAATTCAATATATTATCCATCAATGGCATTCAAAGTGAGGGGAATGTGAAGAAGAAATTTATTTATTTGAGAATCCCAACAAGCATTAAACAATGAGATCCAAGAATACCCAAGGGGAAGTAAAAGCCTCATGATGCATATTTCCACACTTGCTATCCAATCCATTTTGCTATTTGCTATGATATTACAAGAGCATACATCTTTTTTTTTTTTTAATGACTCAAAAATGACTTGAACACTTTGGAAGGCTCTTGGGAAGAGGGACAATCCTCTTGAAATAAATGCTCATAGCAACAACATCCATACCCTTTATTGTGAAAAATAAGCATATAAGTTTATTCTAACAATTTTCCTAGAAAACCATAGCTCCAAAGAAACCATTGTATGTAAACAAAGAAACAAACATGCTCAAGTTGGAATATGCATGCAAGTTTCTCAAACTAAAGGATAATCCCAAAGACCTAAACTAAAGTTATGCATGCTAGCAAAATAGAAATAACAAAGAAATAAGAGAACTATTTTATTTGCAATGAGACAAGATAAAATAGTCAAAATACAATATGTAAATAAAAGACTAGCAAAACAAAGCTAACTTTATTCAAAAAGAAATCAACAACTTGGGTACCCCATGTGAGCTCCACCTATGGTTCAAGAATTCCCTAGTGGAGTCGCTTGTTTGTGAGCGTCGGGAAAACGACTCACCTAGGCTGGAAATGGAGTCGCCACCCATCAGTTGAGGAGAAGGGGGTGATGAGACCTCCGAAATTGAAATAAAAAAGCGTTTTGAATTATAAGTGACTCCAAAACCCAAGGCACTGGTTTAACCAATCCGGGTAAGACCCTCTCGCACCCACAACCCCAAAATTCCCCTATTTACCCTCTCATCAAACAAAGATTTCATTTCAACCCCTTTCACATCCATAACCCATATCCACTTGATCCGAATATATCAAAACCAATAAAACCTTGCCGATCACCCCAGAATGCTAGAAAACCTCCGCATATGAAACTTCAACCTAAAACACCTCCATTTACCCTCAATTATACCAAGATTCCATTTTAAGGCGTAAAATAGACTATATTACAAATCTGCCTGATCCAGGCTCAATAGGCCCAACCTAGCCTTACCAATCACCTTAGATAGACCAAAAACCCTACCCTATTAAATTTCACCCAAAACCGCCTTTGTTTTCTCCTTGATCACACATAGATTCTGTTCTAAGGCTTTAGATTGACCAAATTAAGCCCTGTCTAGATCTGCCCAATCTGGGCCTAATTAATCCAATCCAACCCCACCAATCAACTTAGAATTTGTAAAAACCCCACCCCGTGAAATTTCAGCAAAAACTACCCTCATTTACATTTCCATCTAAAAAGATTCTGTTTCGACCAATCTCACTAGTCCACACATACAAACCCACTCTTTGTGCTCAGACCCATCTCAACCCTTCACATTTTGACCCAAAATCTCATCCATTCATCCAGTTTGACCTTCCTTAGACCCCGTTTGACCAGGTTTACCCGAAATTACAAAATACCTTTGAACTTCACTAAATTTACCAAAATGCCACCTTCCTTAGACCCCGTTTAAGGTGATCAGTCCTCGTCAATTTCGAAGGAAGGATGGCGTTCTAATCCCCCTCCCTTCCAGTCACTCTTTCTCTCGGTTCTTCTTTCTTTTCTCTCAATCTCTTTTTAATTTCTTCTTTCCTCCTACTCTCTTTCTCTTCTTCCTCCAATCCCCTAAAACCTAATCCCGAAGAGGGAAAATTACTGTTCATCGTCATCTACCTCCGGATGAGAATAGAGGCAGCGATGAACATGACACAGTGGCAGTGGTAGATCGACTAGTCGAAGCTTCTCATACCAGCGGCATCTGACTCAACTTCCTATCAAACCTTCGTTGATTTTTCTCATCATTTTTACAGATCTTGCCATCATCTCTTCGTTGTTGATCTCAGTTCCTTCCAACATCTTGGTCCCTCCTCTTGGCACATCCCTCATTTGAGCTATTGGTTACAGATTACAACAAATCGGTGTTTCCCCTATGTCGTTCGTTCATTTTAGGCCAATATACAGAGAAGGTAAATTATATTTTCTTAGAGATTGGGTTGTTGCTATTTTGTGAAACTAACTTCTAAACCTCTTATTTGAATCTCCGATTTGGATGAAAAGTTCCTAAGACCTAAACCTCGGTTCATATTCTCAATTTCTCTGTTTATCCATTGTTGCTATTCTTGATGCACTTGAGACTGATGGCATTCAGTTAAGTGTTTGATTTCTAGTATGGTTGTTCTGGAGTTTAAATTACATCTTCTATTTGTTTTAGTTATTTGAGGTTGAGCTAAATAGTTATCTGAGTTTGAAGGAGAAGAGAAGAAAAATGAATAGGATTACGATAAATGATTTTACAAAATAGGGAAGATTGATGAGCATTGAATCTTAGAATTCCATTAATTTGTAATTTGTTTCATCTCTTGTTATTTTGCTGCTTCTGTCATTTTCTAGTTCTCGATCGGTTCAGATTTCATTTTCTTAATTCTAATAGCTAAATGTGATTTAAATAGCTTGTTGCTTCATTTTAATGTTTTAAGTAGTTTGAGTTAGTCCATTTGTCTTAAGTCGTCTCAAAGTGTATGCCCTTGCTTTATTGATTGATTATCATGCTTTTGATCGGTTAAATAAATACGTATTTGTGATTATACTTGTTGGTATCCTTTGCGGGCCCTGCTATTGGACCTGTGAGAGGGTTGCCTATCCCCTTCCCTCTCCCATCTGAGTCTTATCTGGATTGGTTTAGCTGATGCCTCAGGCTATCAGAGTTACTATTAAAACAAACGGTTTCAAAATCATTTTCGAAGGTCCCATCACCTCCATTTCCATAACTGATGGGTGGCGACTCCATACCCGACCTAGGTGAGCCATTTTCCCGATGCTCACTGACCGCTATCCGCAAGAGTATGAAGTCGTACAAGTAATATAGTAAGGAATACAGAATCGTTCCCACGAGGAATGAATTATTTTGCCACATACTAATTTCTTCTCAACTTGTTTAAAGCAATGATCAATTGGGTTTGCGCACTACTGATTAATGAAATTTCACTGACAAAAACAAGAAACTTGAACAAAATCAATAACAAAGTTGCTAGGGATTAATCCTATCACAATCATCAAGATTCAATATCAATACAATCCCATGAGGGTTGTTATATTCCAAGGTGTTCCTAAAAGCACTAGTYAATCTTTCTCAAGAGTCGACTAGCTAACCCTGTGTTCAATTAAATGGAATTACAATCAATGAATTCTCATTCTTTTGATCGAAATTCTCTTTGCATAAACACAAGTTTTTAATACACCTATAAGGAAATCCTACCAACAAATGATATCTCTACCTAATTATTGGTCGAATAAGTGTTATTAATTCCACATCAATTATCATCTCTTGATGGATAATCTTGATTAAAGAATGAATCATTGGTGATCTATCAATGATAAATAATCAGCACAAATAACACAATATAGCAAGAACCTCATCGGTTTTATTAATGACTGAAAATCAATGCATGATCAGGTATTAATCCCTAACAATAGAAACCTAGCCCCTCATGATGTAATTAAGAACAGGCAAACTACCCTAATTAATTTCGGATCGAACCACTTTTAATGATACGAAGAGTACTACATACAAGAATTGACAAAACCGATTTAGCAATCAGATCTTTAACCTATCTAACCGAAGTGAATTCAGTCTTGGGTTGGCGAAACCCTAATTTTTGAACAGCCTCTCTCAAGCGCAACCCACCCTATCTACGAACAACAATTCTTATATCTCTATCAGAAATTTAACCACCATAGATCCATTAAGAACACAGAATTCGTAGGTCATCAATTCAGGTATGAATGATTGCCACCAAACCATGCAACTTATCTCTAAGATGCATTCAGTCCGTTCTCTTGATTAGATGATCTGATTACCTAAACTCTTTCTCAAGTAATTCAAGTAATCCAAGATGCAAGAACAATTCGTCCAAGATTATTCTATAAATCGAAACCCTAATCAAGAATCTCAAGACTAAATCACACTCAACCAGATCTGCTAAAAATTAATTACAAGTCAGAATTAAAACTCATCATGGTTCGCATAAAAGAAAGAAAGAAGAAAGATTCAATAGAGAAATCTCAATAAACCCTAATCGAATCTATGTTACCAAACTGCAGAACCAAAGAAGAAGACAACTTATGAATCTTTGCATCAATCTTTGATCTCTTTGCTGTGCTCCTTCTCCAATTCGCATTCAACAGCCTTCTCTTTTCTCTAGCAATTATTCTTCTTCAATTTTCTTTTAGGGGTTCGAACCCTAATCCTTTCTTTTTCTTTTCTTTTTATACCTTTCCTCTTCAGCCTCCCCTCCTTCTCTAAAGGCAGCCGTCTTTCTCCCCTCTAGGGCCGCTATTCTTGGTGGGCCGAACTGCTGTTCTCTTGATTTTCAGCTGAGTCTTGCTTCTTTGTGGCCGTAGTGTTGCCATTTTCACCCTAGATTGTCCTAAATTGGTCCAGAACCTTCATCTTTTGGCGATTAGTTACCTGAAAAGTGACAAAACATCCAAATGCATTAAATAGACTCATAAATACCCAAATTAACCMTAGAATCTCAACAATTAAGCCTAAAAACACCCCAAGTTCTTATGAATAACTTAAGCTTATCACTCACACATGACTTCTGGATTGTCCTTTCTGATCAATTCCTTGGCCCAAGTTCCCGCAAAAACCGGTCTCCAACTTGCTTGGATCGAATTGGGTATGTGACCCTGATATGCTTTGTTGTTTTTCTTGTGAAAAATAGTAGAGGACTGGTAGAAATGAGCCTCTATCAAATCTAGATCGAATTAGGGTTTCTAGAAGGCAAGGGATAAGAGAAGAGAACAAGAGAGTGGAGAGAATTAGCTGAAGTGACTCTCCCCTCTTTCTCCTTTATATAGAGTACTCTCCTAATCTAATTAGGAGCTAATCCAAATCAAATTTGGATTGGGAGTTGATCTTAAATTCATAAGTATTATCTTCTTACGAGTATAGGTGCTCCATACCCAAATCTATGTCCATTTTCAACTCAAGTGACATGACAACTTAATCACTTAACTAATCATTTTAGTAAGGGCCTTAGGCCCATTTTCTCTAATGATTCATGTACTAAGGTGTTACATGGCCACTTCGGGCCTGAATATTGTATGGCATGGACCCACAAGGGTCTCACACAAGTCCATAAAGGTTTGACCCCACCTCTAGTAGAGGTTAGACCCACAAAGGTCTAACCAGTTAGGGCCCAATAATTACACATAAATGATCATTGGATTCATCCACCTTATGATGATCCAAGGATAATGGACTTATGTAAGATGAAGACCATCACGTAATCAGCCTTGTAATGATCTTTTACACCAAACCTCTTGGCTCATACTCATTAGAACACTACCCATAGGGAAGGACCTCTTCCTTGACTGCAAAATACATTGTCACACTCTTCATTTGGAGTGATCGTGATGAGGGATAATTTGGCCCGTCCAATGATATGACAACATATAGAATGACAGAATGATGTGGTGACACCTTAACGACCTCAGACACTTCAACGATACCAGTCACCTCGCGCACCTTGGGTCACCCAACTAGATTGAGGCTTGAGTAGCTCAACTATATGCACTGACCTGCTGAGGTACCACATAACCTCCTTTTAGAAGCAAGCTAGCTGTCTTCGATCTCCTCGATATCACGACATATGTCAACAGATCTTATCTTTTGCCCGTTTGCTTTGGACGGGCCTAGATAAGCCTTATTAGCTTACTAGGAGTCCATTTTCGGGTGCAAAACTAACTCTATACTAGATAGGCTGACGGTCTTGAACACACATCATGAGGCCCACGGCAGCTTGCTTATATAAAGTCCTCATCTCAAGCCTCACAAGGTACGTGTCATTTAGCTCTCGAGTTCCCTTACAATTAAGCTTTCAGGTATCTCGAATCTCTACATCGCTAACTTAAGCATCGGAGTGCCTACACCGAGTAAAGCACCCTGGACACTTCAACAACTTTGTTTTGCAGCTTGACTTGGCGGAATCACTAGCCCAACATCTGAGTTGTCCTCTAGCAGGGAGCTACCAAATCGCGCTACATCAATTGGCACCGTCTATGGGAATCACAACAAATGGCTAAGTTCTTACTTCGCTGTACTTCTACAAATCTCAATTGCTTCCACTAGAAACGAACCCGCCAACAATAATAACCAGGTCTCAGGTGGGCAAGACCAGCCTATAGAACATCCTGAAGTCCCCTTTGTAACCATTGGGTAGTTCACAGTGCCCTTGACCCTACTAGGCACACCAGAAATGCTGAATCCAACATTCCCTTGCACCAAGTGAACGTGCTTCTCTCACCAGTCGAGCCATCCGTGGTTCTTGTTAGAATTTATGTGCACCAGTTCTATGAATTGGTGCAATAAATCCGCGACATGAACCTGTAGATGAGGATATGGAAGGAGAGATTTTCCGCCCGGTAGGAATGTAGCAACAACAACAGAATTAGAACTAGCAACCAGGTAACCAACAACCCAACAACTAAAACCAGGACCAGGTTTTGGACCCTCCTCGTCACACTGATGACTGGAACTAGATTCTGGTCAAAGAGCACAACCAAGCCATGTCACCTATCAAAACTTAAGGAAACAACTCGACCAAGATGTCGAGGAGAAGGCATCGCCAACGTGCACGCCGCAACACTGGGAGAAGCCACCTCGCTCCCACCAACAACGAGGAGGTAGAAAGAATAGAAGAGGAGAGTTAGGATGCCATCCAGCCAGTGGCACAACAGGTAACCCACACCACCCCACTTGCACTGGAGATCCTTATGGCTCCACGACCTAAGGAATTTAAAGCCCTAAGCCTAGAGTCGTACGACGACACCATAGACCTGGTTGACTACATAGACAACTTCTAGGCCCTGATGCAGTTACACGGGGTGAATGACGTGAGCCGTGTATGGCCTTCTCGACCACTTCCCATGGTACAATTTGGATGTAGTACCCGGGACTTTTCGCAGGCTCAATTAAAACCTGGAACCTGTTTGCGAACCTCTTCACAATGCACTTCGCCACCAACAAGAAATGTCCGAAGTCCGCAACCTGCCTACTGAACGAGGTCCAACAAGTAGATGAGATGCTCCGGGACAACACCAAGTAATTCAACCTAGAGCACCTCCAAATGCCAAATCTTGACCTGGCAGTTCAACTCATTGCAGCGATCAACGGCATCCACCACCCCGACTTGCACTAAGAAGTTGAGTTGAACCCTCCATCTTCTATGGAGGAATTCCTCCACAAGGCCAACAAGTTCACCAAAGTAGAGGAGGCGATGTGATTCCGGTTAGAGCCGAGCAAGAAGAGGAAGCGAGTAGAAGAACAAGTGGAGAGCAACGAACAAAGGTGCAAGAGTAAGTCGCTAAAGAGAAGCATGTCAAGCCGCAACAAGTGAAGTAGGTTGCCCAGAAGGAGAAGCAGATCCCCTCACCAGAGTTCTAGATTGTCAGGCTAGCATTCAAGGAGTTCTCCAGTCTAGAACCGGAGTTATACTGCCCTCAATGCAGAGAGAGGGGAAATATTAATGCACATTAAGACGGTCGAGTATGTTAAGTGGGAACCTAGGATGAAAGGCAACCCTGTTAATAGAAATCCAAACAAATACTGCCACTTCCACTATGACATCGGCCATGACATAGAGCACTGCCGTAACCTTAAGGATGAGATCGAAGAGCTGGCCCATCGTGGCTACCTCAAGCAGTCCATTAAGCATGATGACTGGATCCAACCTACTGAGCATCCAAGAGAAGTACTAGAGTCGAGCAGGAACCGGGACCTAGATCAACCACCTCGGGACCAACCACCACCAGAGCAACCTATTCGTGGAGTGATGAATAGAATCATTGGAGGATTGATCATGGTAGGATGCATTAGTGCAGTTGGGAAGAACTCAGTTTGGGAGCTTGAGCATGAGGACGAGAACCTGCTGAAGTGGCCTCGTATGGAGGAAGTTATATACTTCACTGAGGATGATGCTCACGGAATCCAGTATCCGCACGATGATGCCATCATCGTCAAAATGATCATCAATGACTTCGAGGTAAAGCAGATTCTAGTCAACTCTGAAAGCTCGACCGATGTTCTGTTTATGGATGCATTCAAGAAGATGCAACTTGAGTGGAAGAATTTACAACTAGCCAACGTTCCCCTTGTTGGCTTTAGCAGAGACGTGGTGAGACCTTCAGGCCAGATTGAAGTCGCATTCATACCAAGCTCAAAGCCAAACTGAGTCCGTTTCGAGCATAGCTTTCTAGTGGTCGCGACTCCGTCCCCTTACAATGCCATCTTAGGTCGGCCTATCCTATATGCATTTCGGGCGGTAGTGTCAACCTACTACTTGTCAATGAAATTCTTGACAAGGTACGGAGTAGGGGTAGTACGAGGTGACCACCTGGAATTGTGCAAGTGCTACGTAGCAACACTGAGGGGCAAAGGAAAGCTGGTAGGCGGCGTCGACCTGGAGCCACCCCTGGAGAATACCGATGAGCGATCCCAACCAATGGAGGACACTGTCTTGGTCCCAGCCTCGGAAACCACTCCCGAGAAGACGGTCAAGTTTAGAAATCGCCTTGCAGAACCACTAAAGTCACAACTGGTAAATTTTTTACTTAATAATTTAGATGCTTTTGCATGGTTGGAAGCAGAAATGCCTAACATAGACCCCTCTATCATTACTCATAGGTTGAATGTTGACCCTCTAATCAAACCAATCAGGTAGAAAAATAGGAACTTTGCCCCAAAGAGGTGGAGGATAGTTGATGAGGAGACCAAGAAGCTTCTTGTAGTAGACTTTGTTAGAGAGGTCCAATATCCGAGTTGAATAGGCAACCCCATGCTCATGAAAAAAGCGAACGGCAAGTGGCACATGTGCGTTGACTACACCGACCTCAATAGAGTTTGTTTAATGGATAGTTTTCCACTCCCAAGAATAGACCGCCCAGTAGACGTGACCTTGAGGCATGAGTTGTTGAGATTCATGGATGCCTACTCCGGCTATAACCAGACCTGGATGGAACCAGTAGACCAAGAAAAAACTGAATTTATAACCAAACTGAGCTTGTATTGTTATAAAGTATTGCTTTTTGGGTTGAAAAACGCTAGAGCAACTTTCTAGCTACTTGTAAATAAGATTTTTTCACCTTTAATTGGAAATAAAGTTGAAGCATATGTTGATCACAAGGTCGTGAAGACTCAAATTTCAAATTCTTTAATTTCTATTTAAATTGTTTTTTGAAATTTTAAGAAAATATAACATGAAGCTCAACCCGAACAAGTGTATCTTCGGGGTCACATCAGGCAAATTTCTTGGCTATATAGTGCATCGACTTGACATCGAAGCCAACTCAAATAAAATCCATGCAATCTTAGATTTGAGGCCACCTAGGTCAATTAAAGAAGTACAAAAGTTAATAGATCAGATAGCCGCCCTGAATTGATTTATGTCTAAGTCGGCTGAGTGGTGTCTCCCATTCTTTAAGGCAATAAAGAAAAACGAAGATTTTGAGTGGATCGAGGAGTGCGTGCTTGTGTTCAATGCACTCAAAAGGTACCTTAGTTCTCCACCCCTGTTGACTAGACTAGATCCCCGAAATGAGCTAAATCTTTATGTCTCAAAAAGTGACGAGGTGGTTAGCTCGGTACTAAATCAAGAAGTAGATAGGGTGCAATGATTCATCTACTATATAAGTAATGTTTTGCATGCAACTGAGACCAGGTACGCCGACATAGAAAAACTGGTCTTTGCCTTGGCATTGGCAATTCAGAAGTTGCTCCCACACTTTCAAGCCCATACAAAGTCCTAACCAAATGACCTCTAAGGCACGTTCTTCAAAAGCCCGAGGTCTTTGGTAGATTGACAAATTGGGTTATCGAGCTAAAAGAATACGACATCCGGTTTAAGTCACGCCCAACAATCAAAGCACAGGTCTTGGCTGACTTCGTTGATGAGTGCACGTTCAGCACGCCAACCCTTGGAGTGGCTGGTCCTTCTACCACGTCGAAGGCATCTACTAATGCGGCACTCGTCCCAATCTGGGATGAGGAGCCCTAGATCCTCCCCGTGGATGGTTCGTCTAGCCAGCATGAAAGCATTGCTGGGTTGATATTTTGCGGCCCTAGCAAGGTGAAGCTAGAGTATGCCCTCCTGTTTGCATTCAAAGCATTGAATAATGAAGTGGGGTACAAGGCATTAATAGTTGGGCTGAGATTGGTGAAGGAGGTCGGCGCAAAACACCATGTGTTATTTAATGATTCTCACTAGGTGGTGAAACAGGTGAATGGGCAGTATGAGGCCCGGGAGCCCACCATGTCGGCCTATTTGGCCAAGGTGAGAGAGCTCTTGCCCAACTTCCATTCCTGGTACATTCAACATATACCGAGGACCAAGAACATAGAGGTCGATTCTCTTTCGAATTTAGCTAGTGCAACCAAAATCATGAAGATAACAGTTTATGTCGAAGAGCTACCATGACCTAGCATAGGGAGGGTGGTAGAAGAGGTCGTTCCTATTCTGGCCACTAAGCTGAGCTGGATGGATTTGCTCATCGACTTCCTATGCCACAAGTCCCTACTAGCAAACCACAATGAAAATCGGAGGGTGGAGCGACAATCAGCTTGCTATGTCATCAATGGCGAGTATTTGTACTGTAGATCATTTACGCCCCCTACCTGCGCTGCTTGCATCCAATTGAAGCAATTGAGGTGCTATAGAGATCCATGAAGGTCTTTGTGGAGGACATTTGGGGGGTAGGGCGCTTGCTCAAAAAGTGCTAAGGCAAGGCCATTATTGGCCCACAGTGAATGCGGACACACTTGAGCTCATTTGGAGGTGTGATAATTTCAGAGGTATGCTAACATACCACACTAGCCCACCACTTACCTGAGGTGCCTGACCAACCCATAGCCATTCGCTCATTTGGGCAACGATAAGTTGTGCCCCTTGTTAGGGAGTGTGTATTGTTAGAATAAAAAGTTGATGAAAAGGTTTAGGGGGCCAACTAAGGGACTTTATTTCTTATAATCAGGATTTAATGCATAAGATTATGTAAGCGACCATGGATGGCCTCCCTTTATTTCATAATAGACTACACGTCACATATTAGGTAAGCATATGTTGATCATAGCATGTGTCTCGTTTAATACCTTCCCACTTTGGATATGATTAAGAATCCTTTGGTAAGAACAAATTCCTCCTTGAAAACTCTCATTATTATCACTCTTTACATCTCTCTTTTTTTTCTTTTGTCTTTCTTTTTTGATTTTTTTAGCCTTCTAATGACCATTAAGGTGTGTCACATGGATTTGGCAAGTTCCTTGAAGAAACATGTCCTAGTCCATTAGCTCAATTGGTTAACTAGCACTTCTTACAAATTCATAGGGTCATTGAGGAAACAAAAATGGTCAAGGATGAACTCTAGTCCTTTCTTTCATTAATATGCAGAGCACTAGGTTAGAATGATGCCTTTGTTCTATTTCGACTCAGGCATTATTCATATGGAATTCGGTACGCTCTGACGACTTCAATGTGTAAGCACTATTGTAAGGCGGAGGTTGGTCAGTCTGCAAAAGTTCGAAGATGGCGATGGGAAAAAGAGAGGATGTGGGGAAAAGATGAGAGAAGGGAGTTGCTTCCTTGTGAGAAACCCTAGGTCAAAATTATTATTGTGTTGTCTCCCCCTATGAAGAATTGCACTCCCCCTTTTATAGAGAGAAAGTTAAAGCTATCAAGGAAGGAGTTCTTTCTAGTTAGGAAAGAGGATTGTTTGTGTTAGGAATGAAAATCTTTTCTTTTGTTTGACTATTAAGGGAGCATTATTAAAGAATCCTATCCCTTTCGGATTCTCTTTATGTGTGACCCTATTATACTGACGTGGCGTGGGTGATGTCATTGTTTGACGAGTGTACTTTCATTAAACCCACATGTGTAATAGACATTTGTTCCCGATTTACTGTGATTCTGCAATTTTGTAATAGTGTTGGGTTCATCGCAACTCCGCGCGTGTTTGGCGTTCATCGCAACTCCCCATTGGAATGTCTCCTTATAGGCTGGTTTTTGGTAAATCATGTCACCTTCCCATCGAATTTGAACATCGGGCATATTGGGCCATCAAAATGTTCAATCTAGATTTAGGCCAAGCTGGATCCTACCAAGCCTGGCATTTAAGTGAACTAGAGGAATTGTGCAATGAGGCATGCGACAACTTGTGCATTTATAAAGCCAAAACAAAAACCTTCCATGATAAAAACATTTCAAAAAAACTTTTGAACAAAATCAAAAGGTCTGGCTTTTTAATTCTAGGTTGTATTTGTTCCTTGGTAAATTAAGGTCTAGGTGGGATGGGTTGTTTATTGTGGAAAAAGTGTTTACGTATGGTGTAGTTAAAATTGTTGATCCAAAGAATGGAATCACATTCAAAGTCAATGCTCAAAGATTTAAATCATATGTGGAAGGAGTCTCTGAAAGGGGAAAGGTTGAGAAAATAGGCTTAAGTGATCCAGAGAAAAGTGAGTGAATGTGTCTGGCTGAAGACGTTAAACTTAATGCTGGTTGGGAGGCAACCCATCATAGTTTTCAGTTGCTTCTGCTATTTTTCCTTGATTCGAGACCAGTTGGCAGATCTTGCACCCCTCAGGAAAACCCTATTGATTGTTCCCTTTGGCCCAAGTCCTTTTTGCCTCAGCCCAGTCATGCCATTGGGGACAATGGTACTTAAATTGGGGGCTGAGGAAAGAGACAGAGAGAAAAAAATGAAATTAAAAAAAAAAGAAAATTTGAGAAGCTAAGCCTTTAAAAATGTAAAATTAGAATTTCATTGAAAATTTTAAAATTTCTTTCCATCAAAATAGATTCCCAAACAGAAAAATTGGAGGAAACTGATAAAGGAATATTGAATTTTGTAGAAACTGGTAGCAAGTAATAAGAGTAAAAATTAGTCTTATTTGAATATTGTCGAAACCGTTTAAAAATTGGAAAATACTCGCAAGTTTGCCCTTGCCAAGATAAGAAGAGAAAGATGGAGAAATTAGACAAAAATTCTTCAAATTGTTAGAAACGGTGGACTACCTTGAACAATGTTGCAAAAAAAAAAAAGAAAAAGAAAAAAAAAAGGTCAATGGACACACTAGACTTAGTTACCGGGTCTCTTAACCTATGTCAAATGTCGAGATTCACATCAAATGGAAAAGGGAATGCCTAAGACGCTTACCTAACACTTAGTAATCGGGTATTTTCACCTAAAGTAAGTGTCGAGATTTGGGTAAAACGGTGGAAGGTAACAATAAAAATAAGTGTGCATATCAAGTTAAGGGGTAGAAATCCACTATAAAAAATGATAAGAAGAATACCCACCTGATTTCAAAAATCAATCTCAGTTTATCAAGACTGTTTGGAAATGGAAGGGTAAATAAGATTTTTAAGCCAAGTTTTTGCGATATTCAAAGTACGATAGTTTTACCCCTTATTCCTAATACCAATCTATACAAAGTTTGAGAATTCTGGAATCAGGATACTTGGCTAATTTTGTGGGGGTTGATCTTGCAATGGGAATAATCTCTTTACTCAGTGTAAATTTAATGTTGCATTGCTATGGGACTAGCAATGGTTAAGTTGGGGGGTGTGATAACTATGTATTTTGATGCCTTAAGGGCATCATTTTATGGCTACCCTTTTCCTAGTTAAATTCAATATTGTGATCTCTGAGGGTCTATATGCAAATTATGTGAAAAATTGGGGAAGTTACATGGCTGAAATACTGTTTTTGGGGAGCTTGTGTGATGTCCAACTGAGGAAGGGGTGTTTTTGTGAAAAACTAAGAACATGAGGGCACCTCCTATCTCCTAAACCCAGTTTAGTGCCCCTCTAAATTGTATTAGCATGCTCCCCTCTCATTAGCAAACCCTGGGGCACCTTTTAACCTATTCTTTTAATCCTTAGCAATCCCTAACCACCCCTAGTTGTTTAATCTCCACCCTCCACTTCTTCTAATCTCCACTATTCATTCTAGGGCAAAGTGGTTAACGACACGCTTCCGGACACACCAAGTTTTTGGCGTCGCTGTCGGGGAAGCAATGGAGAAGAATTTTTATTTGTTTTATCTGGATTTGTTTCATTTTTTTTATTTTCATTTTATTACTTGATCCATAATATCATTTTAATTCTTACTTCTCTTTGATTTTGTAGGACGAAATAGCAAAAGGTGGGGTACTAGAGCATTGCTGGACTGCGGGAGAGAAGAGAAGAGAAGATTATGGGCCAAGGTTTGATGGCTTATTACATGGACCAATTTGGCCCACTCTTGAAAACCCTATTTATGTTAAGTTAAAGCAATATCGGCCCATTTCAACATAACTGCTATCTGGGTCGAACTGCTTTTTGCAGTTTATCATATATACCAAGATGAAATTCTTGGATAATTTTAGGCCTTTAATGGACTGATTGTGTGTTAACCTAAATTAATTAGGGTTTTACAATCCTTTAATTGATTTAGATCAACTTATGTATGCTTGTGATGTGCTGAATGAATGAGATTTGTTAATGGGCCATAAGTGATTGGCCCATGTTTTAGTTATATGTGGCTGTATATGAACATCATGGCTGAATGCACATCATTTCCTTGATACCCATAGATCATCGTACGATCTCCCTTTTTGATGAGCCATGATCAGCTTCCTCCACCAAAGGAACCTCGTGGAACCCTAGCCCGATATGGGCCCATTCGAATATGACTTTATGAAAGTCAGTGGGAGCCACTATGGAATGAACTAAATCAGACCTAGGGATTTTTTCTCATTCCCTCCAGTTTAATGTAAGTGCGAAGAGATAGGGAATATCATATGATGAATTGTCTAAAGTACTTCCATGATTAACATGAAAATGGGCTGAATTGGTGGGTGGTGATGCACCATAAAATTGAGCTATCCATTTTGATGATTTAGTCGGTGGGGTTGTTTCATGAGATGATAGAGACGTCATAGACAGAGGTGGAAGAGGCCTATCCTAAAATTGAAGATTCTTTCATAGTACCTTGGGGTCCATGATATAATGGGTCATCTTTTACGAAATAAAAAGATTTAATCTAAAATGGCAATAATCCTTGTGTGATGGAGGCCAAAGGGTAAGTTCATTGGATGGGTGGATACTTGATCCTTCACAAAAAGTGGTGGGGTTATGTTGCTAAAACAATTGGTTCCATGCACCTATGTAATTTCCCACATTGCAGGGACATGCACCGTGTCCTTGCCACTGAGATAAGAGGGAAATCTCAGAGATGAATAAATGGAGATGGAACATATATAAAAGACCGTTTTATGTAAGATAACATGAAACAATTTTAGGTCGTGGACTAATAACTATTGCATTTTATCAGAAATGGCTTACAAACAATTCGCCAAACTGCTGGATGACAACAAATTAGAGGGACTTAACTATTCTGACTGGTATCGTAACCTTAATCTGGTCCTCACGTCCGAGAAATTGGACAAGGTTGCCTAGAACCCAACTCCGAAACATCCGAGTGACAGGGTTTCTGAAGCATGTAGAAGGGAGGGAGTATCAGGAATGGGGGGAGAATGACTCTCTTGCCCGATGTTAAGTCGTAACATCTTTAGACAATAGTATGCAGAGATAATTCGATAAGACCGAAATCTACAAAGATATACTGGATAGTCTAAAAACTATGTACAAAGAGCATAATCGTTTTTCTAGACAAAAGGTCCTCAAACTGTTGATGACCACAAGGATGACTGAAAGCCAGACGGTTCTTGATCACGTCATGCAGATGATGGGGTATATATACAAATTGGTGGCTCTTGGTTCCTAGCTCGACAATGACATAAACTCTAATGCCGTCCTAAACTCTCTATCTCCGTCCTTTAATCAGTTTGTCGGGAACTATAACATGAACAAGGTAAAGGTTAGCCTTTAGGAATTAAGCAATATGTTTGAGAGGGCTGAAGAACTGATAAAGAAGAATAAGCTGGTTGCCATGCTTTTTGAAGGTGGCAAATCTGGCAAGAGAAAGAGGAAGGGAAAGAAGAGGCCTCAAAAGAAAGCAAGGCAAGCCGAAAAAGCAGAAGAGAGACAAGTCATCGGAAGAATGTCACTTCTGCAAACATACTGAACACTGGAAGATGAACTTTCTTTAGTATCTAGAATCTCGCAAGATCAAATAAGGTAATTTTGAATCTTTTGTCATAGAGACCAATATGTTGGTCACTTTTGCATCCTGGTATATTGACTTTGGGGTTTCCACTCATGCATGTAACACATTGCAGGGGTTCAAGGAAAGTATAAGGCTGAATGACGACAAGGTGGAACTTTAGTTGGGGACTTCTACAACAGTTGCAATTACTACAATAAGAACAATGGATTTAATTTTCAGAGAAGGAATTGTGACATTAAAAAATTGTCTTTATGTACCGTTACTTTAGGGTATGATGACAAAACGACCATTTACGGGTAATCCTGAAAGATCTACGGGCACACTCGACCTAATACATACTGATGTATGTGGTCTCATTGATGTTTGGACACGAAACCAATACGATTATTTCATAACTTTCACTGATGATGATTCTCAGTATGGTTACGTGTACTTAATGGGACATAAATATGAATTTTTCAAAAATTCAAGGAGTTTATACAAGAAATCAAAAAACAGTTGAAAAGACACATCAAAATCCTTCGATCAGATCGAGGAGGTGAATATCTCTCCGACGATTTTATGGACTACGTAAAGGACAATGGGATTATATCACAGCTGTCTCCTCGTGCTACGCCATAGTTAAACGGTGTGTTAGAAAGAAGAAACTGGATTCTATTAGATATAGTCTGATCACTCCTCATGCATTCAAAACTACATATATCCTTTTGGGGACATGCATTGAAGACTATAATATACGTACTGAATCGGGTTCAAACCAAATGCATTCGTAAGACACTTTATGAGTTATAGACTGGTAAGAAACTAAGTGTAAGACACTTGATGATTTGCGGTTGTTTCAACACATGTTAAAAGAACAAGTATAGGCAAATTGGAATCCAAGACCAAATTGTTGCCTATTTATATGCTACCCCAAAGGCTCTGTAGGATAGCTTTTCTATGACTCGAGAGAACAAAATGTGTTTGTTAGTCGAAATGCCTACTTCTTGGAAGAAGAATACATCTTGAACGATCATCGTTAGGAAATTGTTTTTGATGAGGAGAGCTCAGGAGTAGTGGGAGATGTCCCATAGATTCTAGTTAATACCCAACTTAGAAGATCTATTCGGGTGTGTAGACATCCAGTTCGTTGCGGCTATGATCAAGAAAGTTATTTGATGGAAGCCACGAACAATGAGAAAGATCCTGCGACTTGTACGGAAGCTATGTTGGACATAGATTCTTTGAAGTGGGTAATTTCATGAAAGTCAAGATGGACTCAATGAAAATCAACAGAGTTTGGACTCTCGTAAACCCACCCCCTGAGGTGAAGGTATGGTTTTCGTAGCAATTCTCCTTGAAAGATCTTGGAGAATCCTCCAACATCTTGGGACTTAAACTCTATAGAGATAGATCGAAAATGATAATAGGATTATCGCAATCTACTTACATTAACAAGATTGTCAATAGGTACAATATGGAGAACTCCAAGAAGGGATTTTTCCCTTTTAGACACGGAGCCACTCTCTCCAAGGGTATGTTTCGCAAGACCCCTGAGGAGAATGAGGGCATGAGAGAAGTCTCAAGACCCCTTATTGTGCACTCGACCAAACATTGCTCAGGCTGTGAATATGGTAAGTAGATACCAAACATTGCTCAGGCTGTGAGTGTGGTAAGTAGATACCAAACATTGCTCAGGCTGTAAAAAACATACTCAAATACCTACGGAGGACTAAAGAATATTGTCTTGTCTTCGATGGTAGTTCACTACAGATGGTCGGGTATACTGATGCCGATTTCCATTTAGACCCAAATGATAGAAAGTCTACATCTGGTTACACATTCATGATGAGGTCATGTGCAGTTAGCTGGAAAAGCAACAAACAAGGGTCCATAGTAGATTCCACAACCGACGCCGAGTACATTACCGCAAGTGAAGTTGGAAAGGAAGCTATGCGGATGAAGAAGTTTGTTCACGAATTTGGAGTTGTTCCATCCAACACATCACCCATTTTATTGTTTTGCGACAACATTTGAGCCATTGCGCAGGCTACGGAGCTAAGAGCCCACTCGAAGTCAAAGCGCATTGAGAGAAAGTATCATGTTGTTCGGGAGATTGTTGGGAGAGGGGACATCCAGATTCAGGAGTCCCTTATTTGATACCAAGGGTTGGATTGCAGTTTTGTTGAAAACTACATTGTTGAACTGGCTTCACTCCAAGCTGCGCCATCTTCAATGGAAACTGGAATTGGGATTCAATTTGGGCGTGAACTACCACTTTTGGAGCTACATTTGTGGAATTTGTATGAGGTATACTTCTCCCTCTTCTTTGGTTTAAATCTGGTCAAGCTTCGGTGCAAGAACGATCATTAAAAAATGCAATTTTTATAAAACTAGGGAATGCAATTCATAGAAGGTTAAAAGAAATTTTTGAAAATTTTCCCAACCATCTAGCATGGTTCGGCCATCCATATGATGGATTTCACCCATCTTTCAGTCAAAAGGAAGGGATCGACTACTTTGACACCTATACATAAATGGCTAAAACATCTTTTATTATAACACATATAGCACTACCATTTATTCTTCATCACTTATTTGTTAATCAAATGGATGATAGAACTACTTTCTTAAATGGTGATTTAAATGAAGAAGTCTACATGGAACAATCAGAAGGATTTGTTTTTCTTGGAAATGAGAAACAAGTTTGTAAACTTGTTAAATCTCTATATGGTTTAAAAGAAACATCCAAAAAATGGAATGAGAAATTTGATTTTTACATTCTAGCTTTTGGTTTTAAACTCAATAGTGCTGATAGATGCATTACTCAAAATTTACTAAAAATTATGGTGTAATTGTATGCCTTTATGTCAATGACATGCTTCTTGTGGGTAGTAATATGATTGGCATAAATGAAATTTAAAATTACTTATCCTCTGTTTTCAAGATGAAAGATTTAGGAAAAGTAGGTACCATTTTGGGCATGCTATTGTAGTAGGAAGTCTGATGTACATTATACTTTGCACTAAACCTAATATTGCATTTGTAGTAAGTAAATTACTCGGTTTACAAGGAATCCTAGTGTAGAGCATTGGAAGGCAATTGGGAGAGATCTTGGTACCTCAAAAGAACTTTGGAACTTGGCTTATTCTACTGTGATTATCCAACTGTATTAGAAGGGTACAACGATGCAAGTTGGATTACTGGTAATGAAGATTACAAGTCCACATCTGGATGGATTTTCGTCCTTTGTAGGGGTGTGAATGAATTATAAATCCGAATTCATAGTCTTGGTGGCTGTTGGAAAAGAGGCTGAATGAATTATAAATTTATTATTGGGTATAAAACTTTGGCATAATCCTATGCTTCCAATTTCCATTTACTACAACAGTGAGACAACTTTGTTGAGCCTATAGTGGTACCTACAATGGTAAATCCAGATATATAAGTTTGAGACATGAATTTGTTAGGCAATAGATTCAAGATGAAGTCATCATTGTAACTTATGTGAGGCCAAGTTAAAACTTGGTTGATCCTTTTACCAAAATTTTTGCTCAAAGATTTGGTAAGAACGATAACTAAAGAGATGGTATTAAAACCCTTTACTTAGTCACTAGTAATGGTAACCGACCCGAACTAAAAAGCATTAGTATTGGGTTTAATGGGTAACAACAAATTACAACAATATGACTGTTAGCATTGACCTTGAGAAAGTTCCCATCGTAACATAAACAGTATTGCCTGTTATGATGAGAGGTTGAGTTAAACTCTTAATGGAGTTCTAAAATGTGTCTAATAATGGAACACATAGTGGAATTTCACCTACGTGAACATAGAAGTGGTGTCGCTTCTCATGAGAGTTTGGGTTTGCTATTAGAATTGTTCATGAGACTAGGAAAGAAGCAAATGGCCATAATAGCGTTGAGCAAAATTTGAAACTCTTGTAGAGACATGACAATTTTATGTGTATGAGTATCTCCGGTCAGTCTTGAGAGTAATTGGTTTAAGGTCTAACCATCAGTAACTTTGACAAAGTTCTAACATATCTGTACTAATAAAAGGTTTAAGTTGTGAAACACCTTTTGTATTGCTATGTCATAGTAGTTTGGTTCGAAAGAGAGGGACCTGTGTAATTGATCAATCACAGTGGGGGATATAGAATTTTAATATCATTAGAGATTAAATCCAATGGGGTTTGATTGATTAATTACATGAAAAAAAAACACTCCTATACACATGTTTTCAAAAACAATTTTTCTCTTAGTAAACCAGTTTTTAACTCATCCCACATTGGAAAATTAGAAGAATTGTTTTGGGTTTTTAATAGGAGATGATTTACACTCCTTAGATATAAAAGAGGAGAGTGTGGAGGCTTGCTACTACGCAACGCAACACACACGTGTGTGCGACGCAATGAGGCGCATTTTGCGCACACCCGCATGGCTCAACGACAGGTTTGGCTTTTGGTATGAGGCTGACCATTGATGTGATCAACAATCACAATTCCGTTGGGTGTGATCAAGAGACACAATTCAAAATTAACAATCATTAATTGTTAACTACGTTTTAAATAGTCACAATGTTTGAAATTGTGACTATTCAAGGTGCCTTTCTCTGAACCAACACCTCCTACTGCTCCATAACTCTTTAGAAACTATTTAAGGAGCGTGAATCAAGCATTTGCAAACAAAAGTTTTGAAATTCGCTTTGTTTCTCTCTGTGTTCGATTTGTTGCTATCTCACAGAAGGTTTCTATGGAAACTCTTCAACTTTGTTGGTTTCAGATTCTCACCCAAGGCTCTGTTGTATCGTAGGAACAGATTTACTTGTAACATAACGGCAGACTTAKTGAAACTGAGTGGGGGCAAATAATGTTCTAAAGTTAATGTCTTCATATGCGCCTTAGAGCTTCTCCTCCAAGTCTTAGTGATCCCATTTCCCATCAAGTTTCAAGGTTACACCGAGATGTAACCAAAGAACTTGAAATTACTGGCTACATCGCTTTTCCTCATCTAGTGTCCAACATCTAGCAGCTCCCAATCCAAGCATTACATCATCGACCTACACTTGATATTGTGAGGGTCATTGAATACGATTCCTCTACAACCTTCCTCCTTGGTAATAAACAAGTCACCTCCCTCACCTGGAGTCCTTAATTGTGGTCTTTGGAATTAGTGTATATATATTAGTTGCTATAGTGGATGATTATCTCTAATTAGACCAATGTTTCTCTTTGTTTCCGTAATGTTCTTTTTAACAAATGTAGTCTGAGATGTAGTCATTGTTTCATTGTTTGGTAGTTTTTTTAATCTCTTCATTTTATTAAATGCATTTCACATATATTTGCTTTCTCTAGTTTTAATTGAYAGGTTTCTTGATCTAGTCTTTTTTTGAATTAATCACTGCTTTTTTTCAAGAGTTTTGGTTTCAATGTTTATTCATTTCCTTGCTAAAATGCTTTTTTATCTCTTTAAAATTTGATATGTTGTTGTTTGCCTTTTGGGCTGTGGAATGTGGTGAGTATGTTGATGGGGGTTACCATTAGAAAGTTAAATTGTGTTAGAATTAGAAAATTCAAAGGCTAGAAACAACAATAGTCCTATGCGAACAATAATAACATTTGAGACATCTCTTTTTTGGTTCTACTCTCCCCTGCTTTGACCTAAAATTCAAATATTATTTCAAAAAATCAAACTAAAAAATGATGTCTATAAGCAAGGAATTTTTACTAATGAATTTTATTTCAAAAGGTCCTACAGAATATCATCCATAGTAACACCTTTGTATTTCCCCATCCATTAATATCAATTGTGCTATTTTTACCATGATCAAGTCTATAAAAAGTTGCACAATATGTTACTTATCTCTTTAAATCACTGCTTCTCTGGTGCATTGCCACATGGTTCCTTGTAAATCTACCACTATTTTACCCTTGGACTTGGTGTTGGGTTGTGCTCAAAATTGGGTTAGGATTATGGACTTGATGTTGGAAAGGGACACTCCTAGTGTTGGCCCACCATCAACTTTCTCTTTCTTAACCCAAACTCTCACCTTCAATCCTATTCAATAACCTCCACTGGGGAAATATTAGAAAGATGGATTGAGATGATTCTAGTTGTACTATGATTGCACAGGGTTTGCTACAGTATGGGGTTCCCCAACAGACATGCAAAGCCAAAGGTTTGTGCATGAATCTGTGGTGCTTTAATCTTGATGAAGGGCATTTTGATCCTCCAACACAAATAGTGACACGTGGACATTATCGACAACACAACTGAGATAGGGTGAGCTTGGGCAACCAGCGAGGTGAGCTCACCTAAACCATTCACGCGCCCCACCCTCGATGGTGCCAATATCGCGGCCATGGGAGCAGCTCATCGAACCGTGCACCACAATTTGTGTGAGTGGCCTGTAATTGTCGCGCAGATCTATTAACCGATGCATTAACACTCCTTATATTGTGGAAATAGCTCCGCTAAGGCAAGGGAGAATATGAAATTCTTCATGCTCCAACATTCACTTCCATTCAATATGTAAATAAGCTCCTTGACCGCCCAATTTAACCATTACTTTGTGCTTGGTCACAAATCTGTCACTGCCCCTAATGGAGTGTTCAACCACATTTTGTCCCTTTGAACCTCAGCCGTCACCAAAATTTTTTTCTTTCCCCTTTTTTTGGTGTGAGTGCATTTTATGCTCCATTTCACACTGGTCACAGGATAGAGGCAGATAACAATACTCATATTCCAAGTTGCTAGTTTTACTATTCAGCTCGAAATGATGAAGTTGTGACTGAACTCATAACATAAACCGCTAGTTTTACTATTCAATTCATGACAGCGGAGTCATTTGGAATTTGTCCCTTCTCTTTTTTTTTTTTGTTTTTTCTTTTTCAATTGTTGAACCTCATGCATTAACAGTTCAAATGTGAACATGGCTCAAATGATCATTAAGATGTTAGTCAAGTGCATCATACACATGAAGAAATTTAGGGCTGGTCATGATGTAAGTCCTATTCGGCTTTCTTAACCTCATGCAATGTGATAAAATTGGATCATGCACAAGAATAAAGTCTCACACTTACAAAGATTTCCCTCAACTCATTGTATTCCCTCTTAGAGTTCACCTTATGAACAACAATAATCTCGAGGGAATTTTAGTTTATTCGGCCTATCAATGCATGTATGTGTGGGGGTAATTGAGGTGCATAGCTACAACCTAACTCCCCAACACTTAAGATGAACATTGCCCTCAATGTTCCTAGTGAGAGAATGTGAAGATGAATCCTGCAATGAGGGTCTTTTCCTGAAGAGCATTATCAAGTAATGAGAGGGGTTTAGAGGACTTCCCTGAAGATCCTTCTGAAATCTGTAGTGGCTCTTTTGTTTGGAACTTCTAGCGCTAAGAACCACACAAAACTAGGAAGAGAGAATGATAAACACGAAGAGAGCTGCAATCTACCAAACTAAAAAAACTAAATACTACCGAAAAAGAGAAAACATATAAAGAACAATTAGCAAGAAGAAAAAAAATCAGATTAACAATGGCAAATGGTTCCTAATATTACTGTAATAAATCCCCGGCAACGGCGCCAAAAACTTGATGCGTAATTGCTACACTATCAAGTGCACTATCCGCTCAAGAAATAAAGTAATGAATAGAGTATCGTTCCCACGAGGACTTAATACAACAATTACTAGTAATATATCAGCCATCTATTATCTGATTAACCGAAATGTTAACCTAATCAAAACTGAATTCCTAACTAACAAACTATCTCTAGTAAATTGGATCAAACACCTTTCATGCAGTTGAGAAGACAAGCTAAATGTGAACAAATTTGGTTCAACAATTAATTCTCTGGGTCATTCGATTGGATTGAAATTCAGCCTTGGTTTGGTGAAACCCCAATGTTATGGACAACCTCTCTCGAGCGCATGCTCAATCTATGTATGAGTGATTATTCATATATCTCTATCAAGAATCTAATCCTCATGCCTGCATTAAGGTCAAGAGTTATAGGGCATCATTGCAGAATTGAATGAAGAACAACCGAATTGTACAAGTTATCTCTAACATTGTATTCAATTCGGTTATTGATTAGCAGATCCGAATTTCTAAACTCTTTCTCAAGCAATCTAGAAACTCCAAGAATTAAGAATAGTTTGACCAAACAGAAATCAGATTGTCTAAATTCTTCATCAAGCAATTCAGACAGTCCAGTATTTAAGATTAATTCGACTAAGCTATTCTAACAATCAAACCCTAATCAAGAAACATCAAAGATGAATCCAACAATCGAATAACCCTAGAGAACTAATTACAAATCTGAAATCTCATGAAACCTGATTCAATTACAACAAGAAAGAGGAATTAATGGAGAAAATAGCATAAAACCCTAAGTAGTAGGTTGGAGAATTGAATGGAGAAAATACCACATGTCTGAATGGTGGTAATGGGCTTTGGGCTTTAACAACAATTTCTTAGAAAATGCCATGTATCTAGTTTTCCAAACAAATGAAAAGGCCACATCTGAATGGTGGTAGTAGGTTGTGGGCTTGAATAGCAACTTCTCATAAAATGATACATCTGAATTTCCAAAAAAAAAAAATGCCAAGTGTTTGAATGGTGGGGGCTGTAACGAGAAGAACTTCCTTTAATAATATTAATATTAGATATTAGACATGTGGGTCCGACTATAATATGGAAAAACATATCGTGTGGAAAAAGCCCTTACAATGCCACTTTTATGGCAATTACCTGATAACTAATTATTTGTTTTTTCGGTCAGCTCTCAATTAGCCTGGTATCGAATACGAAACTTCTATCGATTATGGTAAAAAAAAATATGAATTTTTTTTCAACACCTCCCCCCACATCAGCGAAACAGTAATAATATTATACTGTTTGTTATACCCTCCGGCGCAATTTGAAACAGGAGAAGAAGAGTCCGTGTTTTGTTCACCCCATAGTTGCACTGAATGAATGCACACACGAATCACAATTGACCACGTCGACCAGGTGGGAGAACGCATAACATTCACGGTAAAAGGCCCGTTAACACGAGTTCGGTGATTCAATCGGACACAAATAACATTCCTCAAACGCTCCCATCTCTTGGCCTTGAGGCTTCTTCCATAGTCAAAGAAGTATTGTCTGCAACCATCAGACATGATCTTGAGAATAGCATGAGATCATGAATGAGATTTTGGAGATCATGATCTGCCTGTGACCCAGCATGACCAGTGCTTTTGGAGATGGTGGCCCAGCATGGCCAGTGCTTTTGGAGATGGTGAATAGCATGAGATCATGATCCGTTGGAGTTGTAATCAGTGTATATTGAGGCCAATAGTAAGCCAGGTCATGAATAAGCTTCCCTCCACTCCGGTTAACCATCATTTCCCGAATAAACCCATCTGGATTATTTGGGGAGGTTACGAGCTCTATGTAAGGTAGATCACCTTTGTACATGTATGCGTCGCCGGCCCATTTGTAGAACCCGAAGTTTAAGAGATCGGTGACCGTCGGATAAGACTGCAAGGAAGAAGCAATTCAACGTAAATTAATTAACAACTTGATTAATAAATGAGCAAGAGTATAGTAAATTAAGCCCAAAACTTTTTTCCTTTATTTTTTTTTAATTTCTTTGGCCATAGAAACTTTATAAGCACTTGATAACATGATGGTCTGCACGTATATACCACTAATTTTATTCCTTCAAGGTACTAATCCACCATTAATTAACTTGAAAGAGAGAGAGAGAGTCTGTCTGGAAAAGAGAGGGAGCATGAGACACGGTCACTAACGTCTAATGGGGTCCCAAGATAAACAATGCTGAAGAAGAAGAATTGTAAGTAAGGGTCCGTTTGGTTTGCAGGAATAAGGGTCCGGAATCGGAATCGGAATGGATCCAAGCATTTGGTTGGGCGGAACTGGAATCCGATTCCCATTCCGCTAAGGGTTTGGTTTATAGGAATAAGGGTTTGGAATCACAATCGAAATGGATCATTCTGATTCCAAGCATTTGGTTGGGCGGAATTGGAATCGGATTCCAATTCCGAGCGGAATGGCAATCCCCCATTTGAGGGAATGGCCATTCCCGACCCATCCCACAGGAATCAAAATCCCATTCCCATTTCTTAAAATAACAAAAAGCAAACTGACGTTTAAATCCCTCGAACCCTTTTCACTACCCGATTCCAAACCCCTCTCACTCATCTTTCGCCTCTCTCCTAACAGCAGAAGAAGAGCGGATTTGGACGAAGCTCTGGCAACTGCAAGTAAGTCACCGTCGATGTTTCTCTCTCTCCTCTCCTATTCTTCTTCTTCTTCCTCTCATTCTCTCTCTCACACTCTTTTTCATTTCTATCATTACAGGTCTGGCGAGGACTACCATGGAAAGCGAGTACTAGTTGTTGGGTGTGGCAATTCCGGCATGGAAGTCTCTCTTGATCTCTACAACCACGAGGCCTTCCCATCCATGGTGGTTCAAAGCTCGTCACTGGAATCAAAAGGTTCGATCATGATAGTGTGGAGCTTGTCAATGGAGAAAAACTTGATGTTGATTCGGTTGTTCTAGCAACTGGGTACCGCAACAACGTCCTTTCTTGGATCTTAGGTGAGAAGATGTTCTTATTTTCTTTTCCATTTTTGGATGTGTTTGACAGCTTTGGAAGTCAGATTTCTATTACTAGATTCTTTCTAGTTTTCATTCGCATTTTAGGTTGTTTTGATGCTCATAAAAAATCAAGAGTTCCAAATATATATATATATATATATATATCTATAAAGAGTTTCAAATGTTTCTTCTGTTGATTGGGTTTTAGTTAAAATTTTTCTTTTCTGAGACAAGAAGTGGACAAATGGATTGAAGTTGATTTCAATATTTGTGTTATGACAGGAGAGCGAATTCTTCTGCAAGAATGGGCTTCCAAAAACTCTATTTCCAAATGGGTGGAAAGGCAAGGCAGGGCTTTCCCAATTTGCACTCTCAAATTTCTCCTTGTTCAGGTTAGCTTTGGTTAGGCTGAAGCAAAGATGTGTCAATGAATTACCTGGTCTGAAACTCCTCTAAGCCTTTCCCAATTACCTGATCAATGCATTCCTTTTACTGATACAATGAGATTTAGTTTCAAGTCACTTGATACATAGAAAGCAAATTCTAGTTTGAAATATATTGATCCAAAAAATAAATCTAGTTTGAAACGTTTTTCCTTTTGCCTACATTTCATTTCTTTTCTTAATAAAATATCTTTTTATACCATAAACTTTTTAGAAGGGTTGCCACCTTTAATTTTAAATAAAATCTCTTTCATCTTGTTACCAATAAAAAACAGAAGAAATTATTTTGTTGTTTATTTGTATTCTATTGCTAAGACTATATGAATGATAAGAAATTGGCTGTAAATTTTAGGGAATAAAACAAAGTTTCCAAGACATAATAATCATCTTGATGGAATTTAGTTTGGCAATGCTTGTAGTTACTTTCCTACTGTAGCATCACTAGCTTTAGTTTGGATTGTTCTGCTAGAGAGAGTTTGTTCTGACAAACTCACAAATCCCATTGGAAATAAACCTCTTTTAGAGAACAAGGACTCTGAATCCGGTTTAAAAGACATCTAATTTCCAGTTCATCCCTAGAAAGCAAATAATTATATATTTCAAGCATAGTACATTGAATTTTTTACATTTTGGGAACACTTGTTAAAGCCAGTAAAAGAGTAGAACTTCAAGCACCCTATATAGCACATAATAAGTGAAAATTGTGGAGTTGGTCTGAACTTTGTACATCATCTATGACTTTGCTAAGACAGTTTTCAACGATAACCACCAAAGTTTTAATCCATGGTTTAGGAGTGGTACTTAATCCAGAAAAAACACATATAGCTTTTTTTTTTTTTGACATGTTATCTTTCTTAATCAGATAGAAGTTGTGATGAATGACTTGAAGGGATGAGAGATTCATCACATGAACGCCCAAATCTTGCAGAATAGGGTGGGTGAATTTCAAAAATTTTTTTCCCTTTAACTGGGGATCACATTCCCTATTTTAGAAAAATCACATTTTGAAGGATCAATCTTGAACCATAAACTGAACCAAATCTGAACAAAAGCAGTAGGAGAGGGATATACCTGATACGGAGAAATAATATCTCCCAACGAAGGTGTTCATGCCCAAGGAAGGATCCAAAGACTGCTCCCACTGAAGATGGCGCAGTGCAGGATGGAGCAGAATCAGCAGTGTTCTTCCAATGAACCTAATCCTTCACAAGAATTAGCAAGATGGCACGTGAGCACAACTTCCTATCAGTCCCTTCACAAGGAACTGATGTCAAGATCGAATCTTGATTTCTTCCACTGAACTGGAGATCGAACTGGCAAGTGAGGTGGCGGCAAGAAGGAGGCGGCAAGAGAGAATTTCGTAGGGTTGTTGAATTCTTTCTCCTGTGATTTCAGCTCTGAAAAGAATGTGAGAACTTGATTGTACATCAATCTCTAAAGGCTGCCACCCCTTCCTCCTTTTATAACCTTAAAGTGATCAGCTCCTAATCCCATTAGGAGTTGCTGATCCAAATCAAATTTGGATCAGAATTCCCTTTAAGTGATAAGGGTAAACCCTTATCTTATCTGCAAATTGGATCAGCCTTCTCCTAATCTCATTAGGAGGTTTSYAGATCTGAATCWCATTTAGATCTGGACTCTCTGAGTGGATAGGGTTAAGACCCAATCCTATCTGCTAATCCAATCTCAGAATTCACCCCTTATTTAACTGATCAAATCAGCCCAGTTCGAAATGGGCTTTAGGCCCATTAAGGTTATGTGCTCACTTAGCCTTCCTATCTGCTGCC
>NW_010729131.1:3131296-3158337 GCF_000365185.1 Nelumbo nucifera
GGAGCAGATTTTGGATCCTTCATTGGGTGTGAACACCTCCATTGGGAGATAGTATTTCTCCGTATCAGGTATAATCCTCTCCTACTCTTTTTGGTTCAAATCTGGTTCAGTTTATGGTTCAAGAATGATCATTGAAAATATGATTTTCTAAATAGGGAATGCAATTCCCAGTTGAAGGAAAAGTGAAATTCGCCTCCTTATTCCGCAATCTTTGGGCGTCCATGGGATGGATCTCTCATTCCTTCATTATTTTACTAATATAATGGAAAAGACACATGTGCCCTTATTTAAGTGAGGGAAACTAGTAATAATATAATATTACAGATCAACTACCTCAACATAAGTATAAAGACAGAAATACCCCTACACTAACACTAAACAATTGCTAGTAGCGGTAATGGCACATCTGGAGAAAAACTCATCGGCAGGAAACCATGAAAATGAGAATGAAGAATCCAACCAAGAATCAGAAGGAAATTGACGAGACTCAGATGCATGAGAACGACCAAACTCAATTTCCCAAACTATTTAGGTGAAGATCCCATACCTTGGATTTTTAAAGGTGAGAAGTTCTTCGAATATCACAGCATGCCGAGCCACCACAGAGTCTCCATAGCCTCTTTCCATCTTGAAGGAGAGGCGATACTGTGGTTCCAATGGTTCTGCATGTCTCACCCTCAGGTTTCCTGGGCTGACTTCACAGAAGCCTTGTGCATACAATTCAAACTAGTTGGATTTGATAGCTACGATGAAACTCTCTTGAAGCTGAAACAAACAGGATCTGTAAGAGATTATCAGATTGAGTTTGAGAAGCTTTTGATAAGGGTGCAAGGTTGGCCGGAGACAACACTCCTAGGTTGTGTCATCGATGGTTTAAAAGAGGAGATTAAGTGGAGGTGAAGGCCCTCCAACCTCCATCACTACTTGCGGCTTTTGGTCTAGCCTGAATTCAAGAAGAAAGACTAAATCTAAATTGCCTCAAGAAAATAAGCTGACCACCTCTTATGGCCTACCCCAGCTCAAGCTGGGCCCCATGGTTCACCCTAGGTAACTCTAATGAATCAGCCGGCAATCGACCTTTACTCCATTGGCAAGAATGTACCGGCCCAACAGATTGAGGGCCCACAACCCAAATCTACTGCGGTGGTACCTGTACCAGTGTTTCTCAAGAAGCTCTCATGGACTGAAATACAAGCCCACAGAGGCTGGGGGTCTGTGTTACAACTGAGAAGAAAAATTTGGGCCGGGTCACAGATGTAAAGCCGAACAGTTATTCGTGCTCCAGACTGAAGAGATAGAAGAAGAGACCCAGACTAAAGTCACAATTGCAGAACAAGGTGAACTTGACCAACCTGAAATATCATTGCATACCCTAATCGGGATAAAGTCACCACAAACTATGAGGGCTTTCAGGTCTATAAAAGGCCGAAGAGTTTCTGTCTTAATTGACAGTGGCAGCACCCTGAACTTCATAATTCAGGTTGCCGCCAAACAAATGGGCCTTACTATAGAGCACGTGAATCCATTTATGGTTCATGTAGCAGATGGTAACCAAATAAAGTGTGAAGGTATTTGCTGACAAATCACACTTAAAATACAGAAGCAACTGTTCAAAGTTGATTTACATCCCTTAATCTTCAGTGGGGCTGATATCGTACTAGGGGTGCAATGGCTAAAAGAGTTGGGCCTAATCATTTGTGATTGGTCACAACTAACAATGGACTTCATAATAAATGGAAAACAGTGCCACTTAATAGGTCTTGAACCAACTTCACCAAGACCGTCATCAAAACATGCCAGAATGAAGACCAAATAATCTTCATAAAAATAAGGGTGGGACCATCAGGTCTAGTGTTAACAATAGAGGAGCCCATTCCAGTAGAATCCCAATAGGGATTGCAAAAGCTTCTACAAGAGTATTTGGATATATTCCAGAAATCAAAAGGTCTGCCACCCACAAGGTCCATGGAGCATGGACCACCAAATTGAGATAATCCTATGTGCACTTCCATAAAGTGTGCATCCATACCGCTACCCAAGATTCCAGTGAGGGGAAATGGAAAAAATTGTCCAAGAACTATTGGACAAACAATTTATTTAGCCAAGTTCCAGTTCATATTCAAGACCTGTGTTACTAGTCAAAAAGGACAGAACATGGGGATTTTGCATGGATTACTGCACCCTAAATCAGATCACAGTCAAAGATCGCTTTCCAATTCCACTCATTGATGAGTTACTAGATGATTTACAAGCAGTCACGGTGTTTTCTAAACTCAACCTCAGATCGGTTTATCATCAAATAAATATGCACCCAGAGGATGTACCAAAAACCCTAGTTCAACCTAGCCTTGAGAAGCTTGCTTTCTCCTTGTTTTCTGCTATGTTTTCTCCTGCAAAACATCAGAAAATTAAAGTGGTTTACAACTGCAAATATCCAACAAGTTGGAAAGGGAAATCAGATGAAACTAGTAAGAATGACCTCTTCACATCAATTGCGCCATCTTCAGTTGGGAGAATGATTTGAGCTTGAATTTTGGGCGTGAACCACCACTCCGGAAGGTACACTTTGTGCTTTACGTATCAAGTAAGCTCATAATTTATTTTGAAATCAAATCTGGTTCAATCCAATGTTAGATTGATCTTAGGAGAGTTCGATTCTCCAAATTTAGGGAATCTGATTCTTGGGTTTCGGACTGATTTTTTTTTTTTTTTGAAATTTGGCCACCAAACCATAGCTGGTTCGGCCTACATACTGATGTAACAATCCATTCAACACCATTATCTTGGCCTTAACTAAATCACCAAATCCAATTGTTTCTAAGAATAAGGCCACAACTACTCCTTGGTGGTTTCTAAAGTCTCCCCCTATACTTAACCTTTTGGGTTGCCAAAAGTGCTTCCATCAAATTTTAGTTTCAGTTTATTTATCTCCGGTGGTTTTTACTCCATTCTCACAACTTCTTTGTGCATCTGTTTGTACCACTTAAGCCCATTTCCTTAATAGGTCATTTGTAGAGACATCTCCGAAGAGGTCCATTGTTTTTTCCCAATGTGTGCAGATTTGACTTTTATAGTTTTAATCATTTCCTCCATTGATTTGCTCTTCTCATGGAAAATCCTTTGGTTTCTTTCTTCCTAGATGGTCTAGGTCAGGGCTGTTCTTGTAATTTTCCACAAACACTTTCCCCCTTTTCTTGTTGCCTCAAGAAGTTGGAGTTGAATAAACTAACTACATCATGTGGGGGAACACATCTGCAATAAAAGAGAGAACAAAAATAATCCGAAATGCAAGTCACCAAAGAACATGACATTAGTAAATGAAGGGTCTCACCACTAGCCTTACATAGGAAGCACATATGAGGAGAGAGACTATTATTTGGCCTTTTTTTCTATAGCACATCATAGGTGTCAATCTTTCCAAGGAACATTTCTCAACAAAGAGACTACACTTTAGAAGGGATTGGTTTGCACCAGATTTCTCTTACTGGGAGATTTACCTCCAAAGGATTTGAGTAGTGTTTTAAAAGGTGTGAGGCATATGCCTGGAGGTGCTCCAAGCGAGGCGCCCCCAAAATGCCCTAAGGCGTATGCTAGAGGCATACGCCTCATACACTTTTTTCATGAGGCGTGCTAGAGGTGTACACCTTATGCGTCTCATGCACACCTCATATAAAAAGTGAAAAAAAAGGAAAAAAAGGAAAAAAAAAGGAAAGGAGGCTTATGCCTCCTTCTTCCTCCTTATCCCCTACCTCTAAAGGAGGCTTACTCCTCATACATTCTAAACAACGCCTCACACCTCTAGGTAGTGGAACACCTCGCGTCAYGCCTCTGCATTTTAAAACATAGGTTTTGAGTTGATGAGAAGGTTAATGAAGGAGCACAAGGGCCATTAGGTGAGGGGTGCCAAACTCTACTATCCAAAAAAAAAAAAAAAACCTTTTCCAAAAGTGAGAGGAGGAGAAAAAGGGAATCACACTTAGTATCCCTCAAACCCCTTTTGAAACCAAAGTCCTAGCTTAAGGCATGTTCTGAGAGCAATCCAAATCTAGAAAGAGGTTCAACCTTAAGGTTTAGTAAAGACAAGAGTAGAGGAAATTGTAATTTAAGTGGCACATCCCCAAGCCAGAGGTATTCCCAGAATAGAACTTTGTTCCCACAATCCACATCAAAAGGGATAAAATTAAGAAAGGTACAAAGTACCTCAAATATTGCTTTCCAAAGGGAGTGCGAAGTAGTTTGAGGCACAAGTTTTGCATCCCAACCACTGTCTGCTACATCATGGATGCTTTCAATAACCTTGTGCCACAATCTATCTCCTTCTAAGGGAAATCTCCTTTGCCACTTTCCCAGAAGAGTCTTATTCCTTTTTATCAGATTCCCAATACCCAATCCTCCTTGCTCCTTAGGTTTACACTTTACACACTTGCTCCTATTTCACCGAATGTTCTTTCTTTTCATCTCCTGGCACCCACAAGAAGTCTCTCATCATTTTTCTAGCTATTTAGCTATTTTAATCAGGATTCTAAAGGTGAATAGGTAGTAAGTGGGAAGTGGGGTAGGGTGGATTTGATCAAGGATATTCTTCCTCCCAAAGAARTATAGCTTATCTTTCATATGGCTAACTTTCCAACAAGTGGATGTGTTCCATTTCCAAATTAATCCCTGCCACCCAACGACTTCCTCAATTGACTTTCAGATTTGAAGTCCTTTGGAAGCAGTCAACTAAGGCTTTCAGGTTCCTTACCCTAAATTCTCTTCTCTGATCTTCATCGAAACCAGGCTTCTTGACTTCACTTCCTCGAATTTAAAAGATTTTGCTTCAACGGAAACTTCCTTTCTCCATCTCCCCACTGATTCGAAGCTTCCTCTCTCCATTGTCTTTCTTTATCAGCTTCGATTGTTCCTGTCTTCAACACTGAGATTTCTCACTGGCCGCCGGTGTGATCAGTCTCCGGTGATGCTCTTGAGTAGCTCTAGTTCCCCAGGGCATGGTCTTCCAAGCTCCTAGCTAATGGCAAGCTCAGAAGCTTGGAGATGAGAGAAAATACTGCAGATAATTTCAGTCGCTTCCACACTTGGCTTGATGGGTCATAAAGTTTTGCCACTAAGAATTTGGTTAATTATTTGTCTCCCCTCCACAAAAGCTCCTTGATTTAGTGAAATTACTAAAGGCAAAATAGACTTAAACCTTCCATCCAAGACTTTTTCATTGATTTTGTAAAGGCTACCAACAAGACTTATAGGTCTATAGTTCTTTGGAGTCTTTGCTTCTTTCTTCTTGGGCACTAGAGCTAGGAATGTGGCATTTGCTCCCAGTGAAACTTCTCCCTTATGATAGAATTCAGAGAACACCTCCCTCAAGACAACTTTTATAATTTCCTAGCAATCCTAATAGAACGCCACCGAAGCCATCAGGTGTTGGGGTTTTAAATCTTTCCATTGAAAAAACTGCTTCATGTATTTCATCCACTCTCTTGGATTTTTGAAGCTCTTGGATACTTTGGACTAGTAGCTATGCTGTAAGAAATCTGCTGTATATAGGTGGGAGCTCTAAATGAGTTTAATTACTGACATGAGATGCCCAAATCGGTTCACCAGATAACATTCAAAACCAATGATTTAAATTGCTCRGCAGAATTTATGATTTGCAATTAAGTTTTGTTAATCTGGTGACATTGCGGGTGGTATCATGTGTTGAAAATGGAGACTGTTAATGGTTTATTAAAGTCACTCCGTCAATGTTTATTGGCTGCTGTAGAGAACATGGGAGAAATGCAATACTGTTGGGAAAGTGGAGCATGAATCCCATAGACTTGGGGAATTTAGCTGAGCCATTTCCCTTTCAGTCTGACCACTATTAACGAACTGTTAAAAGATTGTTTTTATATTCAGTTTAGTACCGCAGGGGTACTATTGTATTTTTCTTTCCTTTTATGATTAAGATCACCCTAATATAAATACCAAAGCTGCCGTTGCCAGCTAAGACTTTTTAGCTCTCAAATCTCTCCTCTCTTCTCTTCTTCTCTTCTGGACAATATGGTATCAGAGCGGGCTTATTAGATGTGAAAGGAGATCGAGCAAGTTTTTTCCTGTCTTCTCTCTTCACTAGGTGCTGTTTCTTTTTTCTTGAAGAACCAGAGTACAGCATCGGACTGATCCTAGAAGTATTTTTCTCCCTCTCCTTTTTTTTTGGTCGTGTACCAGGACAAAACCTGTAATAGGTTCGCTTAACTAATGTGAGGTGATCAGCACCTGTTCTTTCCTTTTTTGTGGGATTGAGTGATCCTTGTAATGCTTTGTAGGTCGGTGATGACCTGTATATGCTGTGACAGCAGCTCTGTGGTGTGTTTGTAGGTTGGTCACCTGTATGTGCTGTGACAGCAGTCCTGTGGTTGGTTTGTAGGTCAGTGATGACCTGTAGGTGCTGTAACAGAAGTACAATTTTTTCATTGGTGATTGAAGGGCTGTGTTTGAACTGAAAGGTGGTTGTCTCTAGTTTCCTGGTGCAATATTAAAATTTTCCAGCAGTAATACAATGTGTGAAGGGGAAATTGTGTGGACTGAAGAAAAAATTAAACAAAACTTGCTATGGTGTTGGATTGTACTGTTTTAGGTTTTTTGTGACTGTTTTTCCTGGTGCAGTATTAAATTTTTTCCAGCAGTAATATAGTGTGTGAAGGGGAAATTGTGTGAACTGAAGAAAAAATTAAATAAAAATTAATTTTTTGTGGTGTTGGACTGTACTGTTTTAGGTTTTTTGTGATTGCTTTAAGTATGACCTGAAACAGTTATCATGAGTAGTGAAGATTCTGCCACATTTGGTGTTTCCTCAATGCAGAATGGACTGAGTGGGGGTATAGATTTATCCTTCCCTATGGCTATCATACCTCTTGATGGTCTTAATTACTTAGAATGGTCAAAGGGGATCAGGTTGTACATTACTACAAGGGGAAAGATAGGAAATATAAATGGGAGAATTAAAGAATCTAATTCTAGGAGGGTTGAATATGATAGATGGAACCCAAACAACAACATGGTAATGTCATGGTATTTAGTGTCTGTGCAACCTTAGGTGAGAAGAAATTTTATGTGGGCTAAAACGACTTATGGGATTTGGGAACAAGCAAAGTCAACCTATTCTGAATTGCGCCACTATGCAAAGATCTATCAATTATAGGCGGGAATCATTTACTTGTAAACAAGGGGAGAGGAGTCTTTCTGTGTACTATTCGGACTTGACTTCCATCCGAAAGGAATTGGATCACTATTAGAGTGTGGATTAGAAGTGTGATGAAGATGCAGAAGCGTACAGGCCCCTTATTTCACAACAACGAATATTTGCCTTCTTGGCTTGAACCCTGTATATAAATCCATTAGAGTACAAATCCTAGGAAACAAGGATCTTCCATCTATCCAAGAGGTATATGCATTAGTAAAGTCAGAGGAAAGTAGAATAAATTTGATGAATAATTCTGGGGGAGATGCAATTGTATTGGCAGCGAAAGGGAATGTTGCTATAGGTGGGGGAAATTCCTTTAAGAAGGGGGACTTTCGAAAAAGGGTGGATGACAAAGACAAACTATGGTGCACCGATTGCCAGAAGCCTCTGCATATCCATGATACAAGCTGAGATCTTCATGGGAAGCCAAAGTGGGCTCAAGAATTGAGTAAGAAACAAGGTTCATATCTGAATAAGCTATTAGGACAACAAAGTCCAAGAAAGCTCACTACAACAAACATGGCTACTCAGGAGAGATAGTGGGAGATAGTCCATGAGAACAAAAAGTTTTTGTTAGTTGAAGTGTCCACTTCTTAGAAGAGGACTACTTCTTGAGCAATCATCATCAGGAAGTCATTTTGATTAGGATGGCTCAGGGATAGTGGGAGATAGTCCACAAGTTCCAGATGGCAACACCCAACTTAGAAGATCTACCTGAGTATCTAAACTTCCTGTATGTTTTGGCTATGATCAAGAAAGTCACTTGATGGAAGCTATATTAGACATAGACTCCCTGAAGTGAGTAGATTCTATGAAAGTCAAGATGGACTCAATGAAATCCAACGCAGTTTGGAATCTTGGAATCTTGTAGACCCGCCCCTTGGGGTGAAAGCAATTGGTTGCAAGTGGATCTACAAGAGGAAGAAGGGCCTTGATGGGAGTGTTGGGACCTATAAAGCTCAGCTTGTAGCGAAAGGTTATACTCAGAAAGAGGGAGTCAATTATGAGGAGACCTTCCATCTGTCCAAGAGATATGCATTAGTAAAGTCAGAGGAAAGTAGAAGAAATTTGATGAATAATTCTAGGGGAGATGCAATTGTGTTGGCAGCGAAAGGGAATGTTGTTATAGGTAGAGGAAATTCCTTTAAGAATGGGAACTTTCAAAAACGGGTGGATGACAAAGACAAACTATGATGCACCCATTGCCAGAAGCCTTGACATACTCCTCTTGATACATGTTGGGATCTTTATGGGAAGCCAAAGTGGGCTCAGGAATTGAGTAAGACACAAGGTTCAGATCTGAATAAGATATTAGGACAACAAAGTCCAAGAAAGCTCACTATAACAAACATGGCTACTCAGGAGAGCTAGCCCCCGACTACTATTATGGCTCAGACACACACCTCTAGTTCTGACCTAAGGAGGATATCATCAATTCCTTCCGTGACCATTTAGAACTCTATGGTAGAGCAATTCGTTAGATGGACGCTCCTCCTCCCTCAACTTCATTTGTGTCTACATTAGGTAATTTTGCCATAGCTTTCCATGTATCGTCTCATTCCCCCGACTCTCTTTGGATAATTGATTCTAAGGCATCAAAACATGACTAGTAAGTTCACCTACTTTCAGACCTATCATCTTCTCTCTGGAAGAGACAAGGTGAGACTAGCTGGAGGTTCATTCTCTACATTGGTCAAGGAACTGTTTCTCTTCCCTCTAGCCTTACCCTTTCTAATGTTTTACATGTTCCAAAATTCCCTATCAATTTGTTTTTTGTTAGTAGTATTACCAATTCATTAAATTGTTCAGTGATCTTTTCCTTTCTTATTGTGTGATTTAGGATTTGGCCTCGGGGAAGACGATTGCTAGAGAAAGTATGGTGGATGGACTCTACATGTTGAAGAATAAGGCTGGTCTTGCAATCATAGTCTAAGAGTTAGTCTAGTAAGAGTCAGGTCTAATTATGGCATAGTCGTTTCGGTCATTTATCTTTTGAGTCCTTAAAAATTGTGTTTCCAGAGTTGTTGTCAGTGTCAGAGTTTATATGTCAAACTTGTCAATTGAGTAAGTATTGTAGAACTTATTTTTCTTCGAGGAATAATAAATCTGAATTTCCTTTCCATATTGTTCATTCTGATGTTTGGGGCCATGCTACTTTACCATCTGAGACTGGCTACAAGTATTTTATTACCTTTATTGATGATTACTCTAGATACACATGGGTGTATCCCATGCGAACTAGGGATGAAATACCAAAAATTATCCAAGATTTCCAACAAATGATCTTCACCTAATTTCAAATTGAAATCCAAGTCTTCCAATCCGATAATGCCAAAGAATACTTTCATAATGATTTCATGGAATTCTTTGCTTCGTGTGGATCACTCCACCATAGGCTCATGTGCTTAAACACCCTAACAAAATGGTGTTACTGAAAGAAAGAACCCCAATCTTCTTGAAGTGGCTCGGGGATTACTGATTCATATGAATGTCCCAAAACATTTTTGGCTTGAGGATATCCTTTGTGCTGCATATCTCATTAATCGCATGCCCTCTTGATGGTTAAAGTGCAAAGCCCCACATCAACTCTTGTTTCCCAAGGCTCCCTTTTTTCTTTTCCTCCACGTGTGTTTGGTTGTTCTTGTTTTGCTTAAAACCTTTCATCTGTGGAAAATTGGATCCTCGTGCTATTCTTTGCATCTTCTTGGGGTACCCCACATCTTTGAAGGGGTACCGGTGCTTTGATCCCATCTCTCGGAAATATTATGTTTCTATGGATGTCTCTTTCTTTGAGAGCATTTCTTGTTTCTCCTTGGGGAGAGTGTAGGAACGAGGAAAAACAGGTTCAGCTCCCTCCTCTTCATGATCTTCGACCCTTCTGTGTTTTCTTCCCTCGTCACAAAGGCCAACAGAGTTCAAGAGGTGTGGAGCATCTAGAAACTATACCACCAATGCAATCAAATTCTCCGGGGGGTGGATCCTCCCCAACCAGGTACCTATTGATGTTTTTGACCCTATTGCTATTGATACCTCCATTGTTGATGACCTTGACCTTCTTATTGCTCATTGGAAGGGTGTTAGGTCTTGCACCACTAAGCATACCATTTCTCATTTCATTTCCTATGAGAACATTTCACCTTCCTTTCGAGCCTTTCTTTCTTTCTTTCTTAGACAATGCTCCTATTCCTAAGAATGTGGTAGAAGCTCTCTTAGTGCCTGAATGGACAAATGCAATAAATGAAGAAATTAATGCATTGCATAAAAATGGTACAAGGGAATTGGTGGATCTTCTTGAGGGGAAGGAACCAGTTGGATGTAAATGGGTTTTTACAGTAAAACATAGGGCTGATGGCACGGTGGAGCGGTATGAAGCTTGTTTAGTGGCAAAAGAGTTTACTCAAGTGTATGGAGTGGATTATGTAGAAACTTTTGCACCGGTTGCTAAGATGAACTCCAATAGGGTCATTTTCTCTTTAGCTACTAATCTTAATTGGGATCTTCATCAACTAGATATTAAGAATGCATTTCTAAATGGTGATCTTGAAGAAGTGTGCATGGTACAACCCCTTGGTTTCCAGGCTGAAGGTGATGAATAGAAAGTGTGTAAGTTGAAGAAGTCATTATATGGCCTGAAACAATCACCAAGAGCCTGGTTCAACAGGTTTCATGTAGTTGTACAACAAAGAGGCTACAAGCAGTGTCAATCTGATCATACATTGTTTGTGAAAAGAGGGGAACCTAGTCACATGGAGAAGCAAAAAGTAGAATGTGGTGGTTAGGTCTAGTGTTGAAGCTGAATATAGGGCAACGCCTCATGGAGTGGCTAAAAAATTTGTTGAGTGAGCTGTGATTTATAGTTGATGGACCTATGACTTTATATGGTTATAACAAGGTAGCCATAAATATTGCTGCTAACCCAGTGATGCATGATAGAACCAAGCACATTGAGGTAGACAAGCATTTTATTAAAGAAAAATTTGTCAAAGGGGGAGTTGGGCATGATTGACATTTATGCCCCAACTTGAGGGGGAGTGATAAAAGATTGTTTTTTATATTTAGTTTAGTACCATAGGGGTACTATTGTATTTTTCTTTCTTGTTATGATTAAGATCGCCCTAATATAAATACTAAAGCTGGCGTCGCCATATAAGATTTTTTTGTTCTCAAATCTCTCCTCTCTTCTCTTCTCCTTCTCTTCTGGACAATATGATTAGTGAAGCTCATGATTAGAACTCACAACCAATTCTGTTGGTTGTTTAAAGCAGAGCACTCTTTGTACAAATTCCTACAAAGAGAGGTGCATGAAGAAACTAAAGCGGATTTCTAGAAGTCATCTTTTACACATTGGCCGAGAATCATCTAGACAACCTCAACCTCAATAGCTAGTTAAATGCTTAAGATTAACATGGAAGCACAAAAGCTTTGATAAGAGAGAATATGGTAGCGACACAATCTCAAAATCCCTAAAATTGCGTTATAAGGGGTAGCTAGGAAGACCAGAAGAGATTACATCAAGATTTGAACATTAGCGATACGAACGAGATGGATCATACCTTTCAAGGACACGGATTGATATTGGGATCCCCTAGTTCAGACAATCTGGGAAAGAATCCATTAGCAAAGAGAGTTGATTTTGAGTCATCGGGTGCGGAATTTTTGTTGGTTCTAAACAATCCGTTACATGTGGCCATTTTCTAACTCTTTTATCAACGACAACATCGAGACTCGTCATTGAGGGATTTGAGTTCGACTTGCTGTGCCAGAAGGTGCTGGTTGAATCTTGGAGCCATTGTAATGGTTATTGCCTTGCGATTGCAATATTGGAATGAGGGCATGAAGAGAGGGCATCAATAAGAAAGAGGGAGGGTTTTGGAGCTTCGAGATGGTGGCGATGAGATTATATCTTGTGGTTTTACAACAAGGTAGGTTGCTTGTAATCAAGAGGACTTCGATGACACCGTTTAGTTCTTGGGAGTCGGAGGACCCAATCGAGAGACTAGAACAAGGTCCCCGTAAATCTCCACCAAAATTTGCCTTCAATCATCTTTAACTCTCACTCGATGAATGGATCATGATGAAGCTGACACTTAACAACACAGACCCTTGAAGTGCTATATTCCCTAGAGATTGGAGATATAACTAGAGATTTTCATATAAGTGCCATGGACTCCTTGTTCGTAACGGTCTCGTTTCCGAAGGTTTGAGAGAATGGCGGGAAAGAGAGGAGAAGAGGGAGAGAGATGGTTGTAAGGAAACCCTAGGGTTGGGGCTGCAGAGTGGTGCCTTGCGTGAGTGTCTAGGAGGGATATCTCTCTTGGAAGGCTTTGAACCTCTTCTACTTATATAGAAAAGGCTACCATTTGAGAGGAAAGTTGGGTAGAGACCAAGGAAACTTTCCCATTGGAAAAGTGGTTATAATTTGTTAGGTACCAAACAAGTGAGAGACTCGGGGTTTCGCCACGTGTCCATGAAAATCCCACGGGATTGGAAATTCCCGTCTTTAGAGTTTCCTATCTTTAGGTACCAAACAAGTGAGGGACTAGAAGCTTGCTTATTATTGTACAATGTGATCCCTCCTGCAGGAGCGTTCTTTGCACACCGCAGACTACATCATAGACTTCATGTTTTTGTGCTCTGAGTTTCGAGAGATATGTAGATTTGCGATTCTGGTTCTCGGACATGCGATTGCACCTACCGGCAGTGGACATCCTCCATCATGGGTTCTGCAATATTTAACTCCATGTACTTACACCTAGCATTCCAAGAAATGGGGCGAAGACCCAATATTTTTATGATTATTACAATGCCACCCAAAACAAATGCTCCCTATTAACCCCCCTTTGTTTGGCCAAGGTACCTGCCAAACCATTCTCTTTTCTTCTAGCCCATTTGAACCTGATCCCTATCTCCCTTTTAAATCATCTCACCTTCCTCATAACTCGTCTCCTGAATCTGTTGTTAATCTATTTTTTGATGGCTTCTTGCTTGACAATTCATGTTTTATAAGCGGTTAGGTTATTTGCCACTCCTTGGAGTTTAATTGTAATAAGGACCAAATATTTCAGGCTTTTGGCCTTTGCTCTATTGTAAAAGTGAATTCTTCCAATTATTATGTGGTCTAGTCTTGGAAAGAAAAGGACATTTCATGGTTTCTTTGGCAAAATTTGGTTTACTTTGTTTGAGAAATTTCAGATTTGGATGTTATGATCTCCTCACATTCTGAAGTCTGCCAATGATAGTTGTGGATGCTTTACTTTAGTAGGTTTTGAGAGGACCCACTAAGGAGTAATTTGTTTCTTGTTAAGGTCTTTTCATTTAAGATTTACCTTTTATTTTCTGTTCTCTCGATTCTCATTCTTTTTTGTCATTTTATTTTTCACTTTTAGAACTAAATCTTTGTAACCAACAGAAGAAAAGTCAATTGGTTTTCTTAACGTCATGGAGTTCCATTTTGCTCTCTGCTATTATCATCACTGCTGCCTTTGTTTATTTGTTATAAAGAATTCAAGGTTGTTAATTACATTTTGTAGCTCGCTGTGGAGTATGAGAGCAATGCATTGTTTATTAAGGTTGACACAGACGATGAGTATGAGTTTGCCCGTGATATGCAGGTAATAGATTCTCAACTTCTTTGCCAGAATTTCCTCTGAAAGATTGTATGAATCTTGAAAGTTAAAATCTTCTAATTTATACTACAGGTCCGTGGCTTGCCAACCCTATATTTCATTAGTCCTGATCCAAATAAGGAAGCAATTCGGACTGAAGGGCTCATCCCAACGCAGATGATTAGGGATATCATTGATAATGAAATGTGAGCAATGGTGGGGCAAGAATATTGTGTTCAAATCTGATCACAATTTGGTGAGACAATGCATGGTCCTTTTGTCATGAGGATCAATTTGACAGCAGTGCCAGGACTCAACATTAACAGATGGAAAGGGTGATTGCACATTGATAAATTGCGTCCGAGGCCTATCTTGCTTGCAGCTTGCTAACTATTGAATAGTGATGGTAAAAGCCTTGTTGTCTAAAAGGATTAACTGCTGATTTTGCTGAGATGAACTTTCAAGAGGTTGAGTTTCTAAATGGGATCAGTTTGAGTTTTGTGCAATAGGAAAAACTAGGAAGATGACCTTATTTCCATTAATATAGATTTGAGGATGATGAGTGGCTCCTCCGTGTTAGTAATGTCCATTGTGTCCATGTTCATGCCAGCGGCCAGGCCTATGCTACATGGTGCATTGAACTTCTTACTAACATTTCTACTTGAATATCCATGATGCAACTGTAACCGTTGAATTGGGCCAAAGTGAAGAAACGATTTCTTTCCAACATATGCTCAATGGGCCTTGCCCGATTTCAAAATAGACAATAAGAGAAAAATTGCTCCGGGCATTCTACCTCTCCAAAATAGACAATAGCTCAATAAGAGAAAAATTGCTCTTTCGTTTCCCAGAAAAGGCATGACATGAGTGATGGTTAATGGTGGGCCCCTCTGCTCTGGGATCTGCTCCTCACACTGACCTCACACCCACATCCCACGGTGTAATTGGGAGCGTCTTCTCATGAATAATAAATATAAGTACAGAAGATGTTTTGGTCTTCATAAAATTTGTCCTCACAATTCTTGCAGTTGTACATTGGTAACATTTTCGTATGAATAAAATCATACATGTATAGAGGAATTGAGATTTACTCAGAGGGCACCTCAAACCACCTCACAGCCCCATCTTACAATGTATTGGGAACATCTCCTCATAAATAACAATACAAAGTATAAGAGATGTTCCTATGTGCGGCGGGACACATTGTGAAGTTGGTGTGAGGAGCAGATCCGGACTCTATGGAGATGTTTCAAATGCATGGCTACACGTGTTGTAATGACAGTGTGACCATGTGAATAAATTTTGTGAGGACTCAATCTGAATTCGTGAGTGCAATTCACACCAATCACATACTTGTTATTGGTAGGTAAATGTGCAAAGTAGTCATTCATGGGGAGATGTTTTCATTGCATGGCTGCAACGTGTTGTGAGTGAATTCAAAATCAACTTAGTGTTTGAGAACATTTAAAAGAAGTACGTTTTTTAACAAGTACTTTTAAGAGTTGGGACCAAACATTAAGTGGTTATTAAATGGTTTTGTGTGTTTGGTAAAAAAGTGGGGAAGAAGTTCTTTTTCTTAAAGTACTTCTTTAAAAAAGTGATTTTAGGTTGGTTTTTTTTTAAGTACTTCTTGAAGAAGTACTCCAAAAAAATGGGACAAACCAGTCCTTAATAATTTTTTGTAATACCTAAAATACCCCACGAGGGTTAAACCTCTTCCTCCATTCATTCGAACATCAAACCCAAGTAGCATTGCACCAGTTGTATTTTTTGAAGTGGCCGACGGACCTGTCGTTTAGTCACTTTCTTCTATTTTCTCAAGTTTTTTTTTCTCATTTAATCATTTTTCTTTGGTTTTTTTCTAACTTGAACTCCCCGTTCTTTGCAGATCTACACTAACTCTATGTTTTTTCGCAGATCTACACTTGAACTAACCGGTGGCAAGAGGTTAGTTTTTTCTGGGTTTTCGCAGATCTACACTTGACCAGTCCCTAGTAATTTCGTAGATCTCACCGTTCCTGTTTTTTCTTCCTCAGTCCTCAGCCTTGCCATAGAGACATCCTCAGTCCTCAGCCTTGCCACAGAGGTCGAACATCCCCACCCCAATTAGACGTTACCACCTGGGCAAAAGATTTGAGGTTGGCCGTTGAAGTTTGAAATCATGAATCCGATTTGTTGATAAAAAAGGAATTTTGCTGTGCTGCTTTATCTTTTCCTTCCCTAGTTTCAGAGTTTCCTCAACGGTGAAACTTCTTGCTCTCCGTATTTCTCTCTATCGGTTTCTTGCCACATCATTGTCGTCTTCCCCAGGACGTCCTTCCTCCCACCACTGAGCTTCCATGGAGGTTGCAATCCAGGCTTTGTATTCTACCCCACTAGTGTATACTTCTAACACTCGAGGGATTAGCTCTTGTTTTGCTCCTACCACATGAACTACAGCTGCTCTCAGGTTATTGACATTGAAGGCCTCCAGTTCTCCTCCGCAAAGTTTTGCAACTCTTGTAAATATTTCCAATGTCCAAAGGTGAAAAGGCATCCACAGAATTCTCAGCTCAATACCAGTGCTTGGCTCGACGAGTTTTTCATTAGTGCAGGGAGACCGTCTCTCCACTATTACCAGGCCTTGTTGAGTTACGGCCGAGATAGGTAGGCCCACCTGCATACTTCGGGTAAAATTAACACCGCTTGACTCCCTTCAAAAGGTTGAGCTTCCACTTTTCCTGAAATCCTCAGAACCTGCTTAACTTCTTCTAGGCTAGTCCAATCACCAACAGTTTCCTTTGCCGTGATGACCAGCTTCTTTCCCCACTCTTCTTTAGATACATTCACCCACGTTTTGAGCTTGCTCAAGTGTGCTGCTAAGTATAGATCTTCATCTTCCTCTCCTTATGTTGTTTCTTCCCTTGATTCACCCAACTCCATCAGTAAATTGTCCTGCCTTTTATCGTGCATTGGGTGCTTTTTCCTCACCTTTTCTGTTTTCCAAAGCCGTTTTTGGAGAATTACTGAATGGCTTGTACGACCTTGTCCCAACCCGACGCCTTTCTTCCTTCAGGGAAACAGGTAAACTGTTTCAGACCCTCGCCATAATTCTCAGAAATTCCAATATACCTGCCCTTCTTGTTTTCTCTTGTCTCTAAAACATACTTTCTTCCTACTTCAGTGTAATAATTCTTCCCTCCTCTTTCTGGTGTCGCGTTTTTTGCCCCTTCTAGCACTCCTTTGAACAACGAAACTGCTCGTCCAGAAAGAATAAGGGAGGCTCGTCTCAGCTCCACTATCTTCAGAGCCAATGCTCCCCGAGTCCAAACTTCCTCCATCACGAAGGTCTTTGTTTCAATCTTCAGAGTTTTCCTCCATCTTCTCGTTGGTAAGAACTCCCAAACTTGGCTTTCTCTGTTCATAGTTTAATATGGTACATTTCATAGTAGTGGACTGGGTTTGGGGACAAAGGGTCGGAGGCTGCTACCTTGGGCTAAAATTGTCATTTGTGTCAATATAAGCACTTATGGAAAAAGTAGCTTACCAAACATCCCACCCCAATAAGTGTTTAAAAACATAATAAGTGAAGTGAAAAGTAGGATACCAAACAACCTTAAGTGGTTGTTAAAATAAGTACTTCTAAGGCATATTAAATAAGTAATAAAAGCAAAGAGTATAGTTGTCAATAGAGATGCTTAAGCCACAACTCACAAGGTGTCCACGAAGGGTTGCATCACTTAACTGCTAAGGTATATTAAACACGGTACCATTATATATTTTTATATTATATTTTTTTTGAGACTATAATAACAAAGTAGATTTTATTAAACTAAATTATTCAATTTATGAATTAAAGTATTAGTTTATTTTCATTATTTTTCTTATTTGCTAAGGCTCAATTAACATGTATGCTGTGCCATGGATACTTTAAAACCTGGAATTTGGAATTGCTTCTCGCGTAGCGATGTGTAAAGCGGCTATTAATCAATTACGAGTTAACATGTTAGCATGGTTCAAAGTATTGATATAGGTTGATATGCCGGTAGGGCATATCATCCTGTATCGGTACTTTTTCAAGTTTTATTTAATTTTTTTCGAAACCTTCATAGGGGTTGGTTTAAGGCCCGACTACCCTCTAAACTAGTGTTTGACCTGATACAACCCCTGGAGGGGCATATTGGTAAGCCGTCGGCATGATACGTATACATATCGCTACTTTGAATCTTGCATGTTAGTATTCTGTACATGTCAGTGTGAGTCCTATGTTTATGGAATGGCTGATTAGTTACATAGCTGCTTACACATAGTGGTGCAAGCAACAGATTTGGAGTGCAAAGCTTGAACTAATATGCAAGGAAGAATTCAAAATTTTGCTCAGCCAATACATTGATTTTTACTTGTTTTTTTTTTTTTTTAATTTTAATAATTTGTTTTCTTCTTCTTCTAGGACAAAAATATGGGCTTAATCCCTCTATTCTCTGAAATTCTTTTTTTTTTTCCTTCTATTTCTTTTACGAATAGGGAAATTGTCTAAAACTCACCATGAGCTTTCAGCATTTCTCTTAAACTCACCACAACTTTTCAAAATGTCTAAAATTCACCATGTTACTAACTTGATGTTAAACAAACTAACGGGTGCTAATATATTACCATTTTAACCTTCATAGAAAAATATAAAATATATAAAATAAATTAGCGGGTGTTAATATATTACTATTTTAATATTTAGACATGAAAAAAGGAAAAGTTCAAAAACATATTTTCAAATATAAAATACATAAAAACATAGAAATTACAAAAAATATAGAAATTGCAAACAAAATAAAAAATTATTTTCAAATTATAGAAACTATGTAAATTGAAAACAAAATCAAAAAATAAAAATTGTAGAAAAACACCAAAAATTTATAGATTGTAGAAAATAGAAAAATGTAAAAAAACAGAAATTATAAAAAACATTAAAAATGCAAAAAAACATGAAAATTGAAAACTGAAAAAGACAAATTTTCCTCTAACTCACCATTCAAGGGTAATTTGGTCATGAAAATTGTTATTTATGCTGACATGGACACCTTTGTTAAGAAGCATTAACGGTGCTCGAACGGAAGGTGAGTTTTGGAAAATAAAATCTTACTGACATGGTGAGTTTTAGACATTTTGAAAAGTTCTGGTGAGTTTAAGATAAATATTGAAAACTTATGGTGAGTTTTAGACAATTTCCCTTATGAATATGTTGGTTAATGGTTAGTTCAGATCAAATCTAAGTCGAGTTGATGCATTAGGATCCAAATCTGACAAAATTCCTTTGGTTGTGGAAGGGTTATTAGCCCGTCTAGATCAAATCTGGCTTATGTCAATCCCCTAGGATCCAAATGTTAGAAAAATTTAAATGAATCCAAAAATTACATCAATAATATTAAATCTATGTCAATGACTATAAATAATGTAACAGACAAAATACATATTTTAAGAATATATGTCATGTACGAACTGGAACATACTTGGGAACACTGAAAAATGGTAGATAAACTAAAATATGTAATTATCAGATTGGCCAAGTTTTGTATTAATTATTAAATTAATACAAATTAATTGTAAAATGGATAGAGAGGAAATAAACAGGAGAGCGAAAGAATTAAAGTCCAAATTGCAAATTAATAAATTAGACAAAGTGATATCACAACTAATCAACCTCTCTTTTGATCCACAGTTGTTTTAGAAAACATTATGTGGATTCCTAGCAAAGTATGAATCATTTTACACATCGGTCACTACAAGTTAGATATGATCTCACCTTCACCTACAATGAAGTCTAAGTAATTTACCCATATATATAAGTTAATTTTTAGTAATCTAACTTTTATTAAAATTAATAAAGTGAAATACATTAACCTAAGTTAACTGAATTAAGGGTTAAATTAAACACATTAATTAGTTAAGGTGCCTCTAAATTTTTTAACAATTGATTAAATCCTCTCCAGCAGTTAAGATTCAGTTAACCTAAAGATGGAAAAGACTATTTTATCAATCGTTCTTCTTTAAATTTTCAAAATGATATATTTTTATAAACCTACAACTYTGAATAAATCTACCGTTAACGGAAATGCAAGCACCAAACCTCTTGCCCCACACCCAGACCAGTAAATTTCAATAACAAGTCAAAAGCCTCTCTAGATTTAGCATCTTCCTCCAGAACATCTGAAATAGCTGCATTCATTGATTAGAAGAGACAAATTTTCACCACTTCGATGCTCTTTCACATACCAGATATATAAATGGTTTTTCCTCCCTGCTCCATTCTGAACAAAAAAAGAGAGATTATGTACGAGTTTTAGCGATCCAAGCATCACGTCATCACCAGGTAATTGCACAGCTAGGCTTGAGGTCTTGAATTTTATTCTGTAGGATGGGATTATAATCAATTAGAGCTTATGTGGAGCTTAACAAGGCCAACTTAATTAAGCTTGAGTTTATTATTTATTATTATTATTATTTTTGTCATGGCAGATTGCTTTGCCTTAGGCTGTATTTGGTTGCAATTCAAATAAATTTGTACTGATGCAAAATTATGACAGTGCAAATGATTTAAGTGTAAATTCTGACCTATGTTTGTTTCAAATTTTAGCTTATTTTGTTTTATTGCAGTAAAAATATAGTAAATTAAGACATGAAACAGAATAAAGTAAAACCCAAATCAAAATTAAACTAGAATTTACATTTCCTTTATTTGCACTCCCATGCATTTATACTAATGCGAATAAAATTGCACAGCAACCAAACACAGCCTTATGTGCACTTGGAATACAGTGCATTTAATGTTTGAACTAAAAATGTTGCAATATAATTAGGAAATAAAGATCACAAGTTTGAATAAATAGACCAGGGAACTGCAGGAATGCATGAACTGTCTCATAACAAATATGGTGAAAACAGAAAACATTTTACAGATTACAAGTCTCTTGGAATTGCATTAGCCTCCGTACCATATAAAGAAAAAGGGGCGAATTGTTCTCAGCAGCTACTTTGTTAATTAGATCCCACTCTTAGCATCCATTATCATGAGATGAAAATCTTTGATGAACCATAAACATGCTGTGTTGGGTAATGACCAAAATATTGGATAGAAGTAACATGGGTTTCTCATAAGTTATTAGTGTTTCAGAGCAGTTCGAAATAATTGGTGTTTGATGTTGTACGATTTGAGTTGTGCCGAATTGAATATGCAACAGATAATTTTATCAATTGAACGAAACTAAAGTGCAAGGACAAAATCATGTTCAGAGATATGCAAAGTAGATAGGAATTAGAGGCCCGAGGATGAGATAGGAAGTCACTTTGATGCTCAAGTTAGTAATAGGGTGATGAAGTTGGTTTGGCCGAGCTGTAGAGTGTGAGCTGGTTCAAGCTGAGGAGAATAGTAAGAGAGCAAGAGAGATAGAGAGTTCATAGAAATGAAGGTCCTTTACCATGAGGAGGAGATGCCTTTAAATAGACGAGTGTCTGTGTTGTAGCTGGACAGGTTCCATGTTCTCTTGCTCGGGATGAGGCCGCCTGTTGGGGTCTTCGGGAAGCTTCGCCTTTCTGGTGAGGGCGTTTCTCCTTGTTTGTGTGGGAATTTGCTTCTTTGCGAGGTCTTTGGTGATGTAGTTGTCTGCTTAGGTAGGTAGCATGCTGACATAGTCCGAAGACATCAGCCACAAAAGCATCCACGTGGCAACTTTGGCTAGCTAGGGCACTACCCGAACATCAACCCTTAGTTCCAAAGTCGAGGAGTAAAGTGCTCAGTCGCGGTGGAGTGGAAGAGCTTCTGAAGTGCTAGACTGGGGAACTGACAGACCGACATGTCGGTTCAAGGGATTTCTATTGTTGGTCGTACCGCCTAGTGGTCGCGTTGTTTCATCTTCCCAAGCTTACTCATGTGTAGAGTGTGGTGGAACATTTGGACCATTGGTGAGGCTTGATCTTGGTCATTAGCTACATTTATATAAAGAGAAGGGAGGCGAGCCATTTACTTTGTCATTTTGAATAAGTGCGTGCTTTGGAGCTCGTCCATGCTTGTTGCTTTAGGTGTTTCAAGCTTTTCTTTTACTTCAGTAAGATGTCTTTCACTATCCTTTTCTTCCTTTTCTTTGATTTGTAGTAGCTTTACCTTGGGGGGTGAGTGTGAGTCGAGGCCTCAGCAAGAGGCTACCGAGGTTAGGGTTCCCGAGACCAACGCCAATGTGGCCAAGGTTGATGAGGAGCTAAGTTGTGAGGGCACGATCGAGGCTAGCGAGGCCGAGGTTCCTAGAGAGGTTGAGGTTGGGGGGGGTTGCCGATGTCGAAGTTGGAATTCTACCAGAGGAGAAAGAGGAGCAGGGTGCCCCTTTGAGGTTTGGGGAGCGTTTTCCCTCTACCCCTTGTAATGTGTTGGCCGAAGGCATGATCTAGACTAGGGAAGCATATAATATTCCTAAAGAGTATGAGCTGAGGTGTTCGGGGATAGGTGAGAGGGTGACTTGGCTTGACTTGGTGAGATATGTGTGTATGAGTATAGTCTAATCGCGGACATGAGGTTTCCATTAGATCAAGGCATTGTGACCGTGCTGAGGTGGAACCACGTTTAACCTGTCAAACTAATGGCAAACTCCTTTTGATACTTGGTTGAGCTTCCTTGTTAATGTACCATCCATGACATAAAGATCATCCTGTCGATGTTCAAGTATTTCCTTCACTTGAAGAAGCACTAATAGGGCTATTACTATCTATTTGCTCAATTGAACACCAAGGTGCTTGTTGAAGCCCCTTCCTTGGTTAAACATTGGAAGGAGAGATTCTTCTTCGTAAGGCATCGGGTTGGCTGGTCGTTCCCTTCTAAATTGGTCATCCTGAGGATGAAATAAACGGACCTGATTGAAGCCAAGCTATTGAAGGAGGAAGTGGCAGCCCTAAGGTGGATTGTGATGGTGCATGATTAGGACTACAACTTGTCTCCCATGCTGATTTGAGTAGGGCTGGTGCGGCCTTCGGCTGGTTGGTTTTGCCTTAGTGTGGCTTTTGTGTTAATCCTTTAGCTTTTTGTTGGGTGCTGACTATTTCCCAGTCTGAGCTTTGTTAATGTTGGACCTCGGCCATTAATGCTCAGCGCTAGGTCTAGATGAGTTTTTGGATGTGTGTGCAGTGTTGTAGTGTGTGTGTGTGGTGCGGTTGTCACTAGTTTTGCAAAAGAGATGCTTTATTGCTTTGATTTTTTGAAGTTATAGCAGGTTTGACCGTTCTTGGGTTCAGTTCTGCTCATTAGTAGTACATCCTCAAGTTGTAGGTGTTCCAGCTTCTTGAAGGTTTTCCAATTTGTAGGAGCTTGGCCCTAAGACTTTGGTGATCCTGTATGGTCCTTTCCAGTTTGGTTTGAACTTTCCTACTCTGGGTTCAGGCACGATGACCTTTCATATAAAAACCCTTATAAAAACCATCATAATTTTGATTTAACCTAATCCACCCAAATTCAAAGAGAGGCACTATTCACTTTCTTCTTCCTCTCCACACACAACATAGGTGTTCCTCCTTTCTGATCTTCCTCTTCACTCATTCTTTACCGCATCTCTCTCTCTCTCTCTCTCTCTCTCTCTTTCACTTCCATCCCTCCCTCTTCCTTCATTTTTATTTCTTTATCATCGTCTTCCTCTCTCTTCTATGGACCCGAAGTCCTATTTGTCATATTCAATCATGCGACGGTAACAAAATGGAGCAACACCCGAAGCCCTCATGTTCTTAGAGCTGGTGACGAGTTCACTATCAAACCAACTCCTGTAAAACATTCAATACCAACTCAGTCTTTATAGCCCACTTCTTTGCTAAGTTCATCTTGCCTTCTTTTACCGAATGGTTTGTAATTTTCAGGGGAAACATTTGTTCAATGACTTCGAAGGGTGGATAACGGCCTCCGACCAACATAGAGAGGTTGCATGATAAAGAAAAATTTTGACCAATTGTATCGATCCTTCATTTCTTTTACTTGGTGTCCATCTCCTTCCAAGACAAAACCCAGTAATGAGGGTGAGTTAACGTATTCCTAGCAATTCAAACATTAGAGACTTGAAACCCCTTACACTGCCTTTTGAGCGCAGACACAAAATTACTACAAGCCTCAAGTTCTCCACCATCTCAGATCAGGCGAGACTAAGCAAGAAAGAATCGTTGTTGGAGACAATATTTTGCAAATCCCATCAAGAGCTTGAACATTAGCCCAATGAAGCAAATGGGTATTTTGCTTGACAGGGATTTTTAGAGTTGGATGATCTTGAACATTAGCCCAATGATCTCAAGTGCTAAGACACCAACATTGGATATATTAACCATTTTGTTGGTTGTTGTAGTTGTCCAAACCATGTTTGTCTACAGAGCCATGGATATGAAGTGTTTCTGCCAAAGATGGGCCGAGGGCAACAAGGCAACTTCATTTCCTTAGCCGAGGGCTAAGAATAAGAGAGCACGTCAGAGGCCCTGGGTGTTATCACAGGGGTGGAGTCTCTAACGGTCATGTTAGTCAAGTGCACAACGTAGGTCGGACGAGGTCTGAGGTGAGAGCTCAGATGAGGTCACTCAAGAGAAAGGGAGCTAGAGAGTAATAATGAGAGAGATGCCAAGATGATTTACCTAAAGGGGGGAGGACCTCCATTTATACTCCCCATTTACTTGTTTCACCACCAGTTGAGAGTCGCTAAAGACTTCGATGTGCTGGACCCCGAGGTCTTTGGCAAGTTGCAATTCGGCGAGCAGGGCCTCATACTCGGCTTCATTGTTGGAGGCCGGGAAGCCGAATCTCAGTGCATACTCCACCTCATTGTCATCTGAGGTGAGGAGTATGAGGCTTGTTCCACTTCCTTTGGCATTGGAAGATCCATCCACAAACAATTTCTAGGTCGGCCGAGGTTCCTCATCTTCTATGGGAGCCTGGCCGAGGGCTTTGCTGAAGGTGCACTCCACCAAGAAATCCGCCAAGGCTTGCACTTTGATTGTAGGCCTCGGTTGGTATTGCAGGTCAAAATTGAACAATTCAATGGTCCACTTGTTCAGTTGATCCAAGGACTCAGGCTTAGAGAGTATAAACTTGAGGGGTTGGCTGGTCAACACTGTGATGCTATGGGCTGAAAGTAGGGTCTGAGTTTCCTGGCCGAGACCACCAAGGCGAAGGCCAACTTCTCCACTTTGGGGTATTGGGTCTTAGTGTCATAAAGGACCTTCCTAACATAGTAGATTGGCTGCAATACACCTTCGTATTCTCTCACTAGAACAGAGCTAACGACCTCATCCCTGGCCGAGAGGTATAGGAACAATGTTTCTCCTAGAAGTGGCCGTGTGAGCAGAGGGGGTGAGGTGAGGTAAGACTTCAGTTTGTCAAAGGCTCTTTGGCATTCTTTAGTCCACTTGAAGTCCTTCATCTTCTTGATGGCTCGGAAGAAGGGTAAGCAGTGATCGACCGACTTTGAGATGAATCGACCGTGGGCAACCACTTAGCTGGTTAGCCTTTGTATTTATTTGATGGACCGAGGTGGCTCCATGTCAAGTATGGCCTGAATATTCTCTGGGTTGCCCTCTATACCCCACTGAATGACGACAAAGCCCAAGAACTTGCCCGAGGTGACGCCGAAGGCACACTTGCTGGGGTTGAGCTTCATGTTGTACTTCCTCAGTGTTGCAAAGTTCTCAGCTAAGCCCAAGTTGTGCTGGTTGGCCTTTAGGCTTTTCACCACCATGTTGTCCACATAGGCTTCAACGTTTCTTCCCATTTGATTCTTGAATATTTTGTTTACGAGCCATTGGGTAGATCCAACATTCTTTAGGCCGAAGGGCATGGCCTTGTTGTAGTAGGTGCCATGCTCGGGATGAACGAGGTCTTCTCCTCGCCCTCAGCATGCATCTTGATCTAATTATATCTGGAAAAGGCATCCATGAAGCTCAATAGCTCGTACCTTGTGGTGGCGTCGATGAGTGATGGGAATAAAAAGTATCATATTTTTATCCCCAAATATTCATTCTTTTACCTTAAATTATCACTTAATTGGACTCATTACTCTTGTATTTCGATTCAGGGCAAGCAAGAAGGTGACAGGAGGAAAGCAAGGCTAATCGGACGATTTTGCACAGTTTCGGCACCATTCAGTAATCTGGGCATAACTCTCAAATCCGGACTCCGATTGGGATGATTCAAGATGCACCAGAAAGATAAGGGAGAACTCCACAACTTTAATGTTCTGGGTTTTGACATATTCGGTCTGCATCGAGGTCAAAATCGGGCTCAAAGTCGAAGCAAATTCGTAGAAAAGCCCAACCCACAGCTGAAGCCCAATTCGCAGAAAAGCCTTGTAGCAGCCCAATCTATTAAAGAAGCCCACTTCAAATTCAAGAATAAAGAGTCTTATCAGATTTAAAATTCAAATGTAATTCTAAAAGGATAAGAAGATTGAGATTACTAGATAAGAGATATGATAGGATTAGATCAAAATTGATTAGGGCTTTCTATTTTTGAGGATAATCTCCTAAGAGGAGTTGGAAAGAGCCCCTCCTCCTAAAGCTATATAAAGGGGGGGGGGGACCAGCTTTAGGCATCAATCAAGAAATCAATCAATCAATCAAGCAAACAGTCCATCCATCTTGGAAGCAAAGCAAGAAGGAGACAACAACTATGAGCGGCTGATCTTTTCTTTTCTGATTCAAGGGGGATTGTTGATTCGATTGTGTCATTGTGAGGTTATGTGTTTAATTTAAATTCTTGCTTTTAATTCAAGTATTCATTGATTCTTGTGCATGTTCTTATGGAAGTTAATGTTGATTAATCTGACAAATTAATTAATATTGATCTTCCTACGGCTATCCATGATTCGGTGATCCGTAATTGTCACGAATAGTGGTACAAGTAGCAATTAGGTCAATATCTTTATGGGTCAATTGTTCGTGACAGCCTTTGACCAATGTGTTGGCATGTTTTGACCTAAAGAGAATCAACTGAGCAAAATTTAATAATTGCAGCTATCTTAATTATTTTTATTTTGGTTTAACTGCTTTCATAAAATTTATTGCTATCATTAATTGATTGAAGGGATGAGAGATCCATCCTATGGACGCCCAAAGGATCTCTCCCTTCAACTGGGAATCGTATTCCCCATTTAGAAAATCATATTTTCAAGGATCAATCTTGAATCATAAACTGAACCAGATCTGAACCAAAAGGAGTGGGAGAGGATTATACCTGATAC
>NW_010729131.1:3177498-3187849 GCF_000365185.1 Nelumbo nucifera
ACACCTAACCCCTAGACTCGATTATGATACTGCACTATGTGTCAGATTGGGCTGTCTTTGATATGCCAATCAGTGAGATCCTTAGAGGGGGTCAAAACCTGGGTATGTTGGGACAGTCTGAGAATTCATCTGAGTGGGTGATCATAGTGACAGGATCAACCCCTTTGTCGAACAAAAGTAATGATCAGGGATGCACTCTCTCTGATTGAAACCAAGACTGCCGGCAGCCGATTTCAATCATTGAAATTTGTTTTGCAAAATATGTTTACGATTTCAAAATGTTTGCAAAAATGTTTTAATTCCAAGGATCCATGTGAGTAGAGAGTGCAACACTGTTCCTTGCAGTCGAGGGAGAGGTCCTCTCTTGTCGGGCAGTGTTTGATCATTATGGGCTGAGAGGTTAAGTGTAAGACCATTGAGGGTAATACCTGATGGGCTAATCTTGCATTTGCCCACAGTCCCTAGGTTTTTATAAGGTGGCTTGGCCCATGTACCACTTAGTGTAAGTGTTGGGCCTGTTAAGAGCCCATGGTGATTGGCTCAAGGGTTCACTGCCCATAATAGTGAATTCGGCCAAGCCTTATAACAGAGGCTAGGCTGAACCCATGTGGCTGATGTATAGATCAATGTTTGGGTCCCACGCCATACAAAGAAGCCCAACTAGGCAGCAATTTTGAGGGTTACTGAGCACATAGACTTATTGGGCCTAAAGTCCCTTTCGAATTGGTCTAATTTGATTAGTTAAAGAGAGGAGTGGATCTGGGATTAGATCAATAGATAGGATAGGGAGTTATCCCTATCCGCTCAGAGAGTCCAGATCTAAATTTGGATTTGGAAATCTCCTAATGAGATTAGGAGAGCTGATCTAATCTGTAGATAAGATAAGGATCTATCCTTATCACTTAAAGAGAGTCCAGATTCAAATAAGGATTTGAATAACGAAACTCCTAATGGGATTAGGAGATGATCGTTTTAAGTCTATAAATGGAGGAGGGGGTGAACCATTCAGTTCATCTCATCACATCAGATCTTAGATCACACAGAGAGAAGACAACAACAGTGTGATTGCGCCATCTTCTCCCTGCGTTCTCCTTCAGTTGCCGCTAATTGCCAGTTCGATCTCCATTCTTGTAGGAGGAACAGTGTGACTGCGTTCTCATTGTGAAGAGATGTCAGGAACAGGTTGCTATGTTGATAATGTATGTAGATGATATCATCATTATAGGAAATTGGAGTTCAAAAATACAAAAGTTGAAACAATTCCTTGCATCTCAATTTGAAGTGAAAGTCCTAAGTCTTTTAAAGTATTTTCTTAGAATTGAAGTTTTCCACTCAAAAAGGGGTATCTTCATTTGTCAAAGGAAGTACACTCTTGATCTATTACAAGACACAAGCAAGTTAAGTGCAAGGCCAGCAAATACTACCATGGATGCTGATCATAAATTGAGTGTCTGTGATGGTAAACCTCTGAAAGATGTGAAATAGTTCCAAAAGTTAGTGGGAAAGTTGATTTATTTGTCCATGACCTGTCCAAACATTGCCTATTCAGTTGGGGTATTGAGCCAATTAATGCACTCTCCTAAGAAACCACACATGGAGGCAGTAGAGAGAGTTCTTATATACTTAAAAAAGTTTCTAGGAACAAGTCTACTCTTTAGTAAACATAATCATCTAAAGGTAGAATTCTTTATACAAGCTAGTTAGGCAGTTGTTTTGGATGACAGAAAATCTACAAGTGGTTATTGCACATTTGTGGAAGGAAACCTARTGAAATGGAAAAGCAAGAAACGAAGTGTGGTAGCAAAGTCAAGTGCTGAAGCGAAATATAGAGCTATGGCACATGGGGTGGATGAAGTTCTTTGGCTACAATACCTTCTAGGGAAGCTTGGAGTAGCTGTTCATAATCCTATATCTCTTTACTATGACAATAAGGTTGCTATGAACATCACCAACAATGCTGTCCTACATGAGAGGACCAAGCACATTGAAGTGGACAAACACTTCATAAGCGAAAAAATGGAGAAAGGGGAAATTTTCACTCCTTATGTCTACTCTAAGGAATAACTTGTTGATGTCCTCACAAAAGGACTTTCATATTCGCGGCACAATGAGTTAGTTATGTGACAAGTTGGGCATGATAGACATATTTAGCCCAACTTGAGGGGGAGTGTTGTTAGGGTTATTTATTTGTTTTTTATAGTTGTTGTTAGTATGCTATCAGCTAGTTCCTTTCTTTTTATTTGTTTGTTATTAGGGAGTGCCGCTAGGGGCATATTTGTAGTCTCCTACCTATTTTATGTTAAGTTAATATAAATAAGAAGCTGGGCACCGCCAACCATAGTCTTTGACTCTCAATCGGATCTTTCTATCTCTCTCTCTCTCTCTCTCCCTTCTCTTCTCCTCTCTCTTCTCTCTCTCTCTCCAAAGAAGAAAACAGTAACTTCACTTACTTAGCCGAGGGCTGATGTGTTTGACCTGAGAATAAGAGAGCACGTCAGAGGCCCTGAGTATTATCCCAGGGGTGGAGTCTCCAACGGTCAAGTTTAAACATAGGTCAGACAAGGTCTGAGGTGAGAGCTTAGATGAGGTCACTAAAGAGCAAGGGAACTAAACAGTAACAACCGGGATTGCATCCGACCTAAATGGTCTTGTTGCATTTGTTAGGAAGAATGAATGGCGTGGAGAAGAAAATGATTGAAAAATAGAGTTGTAGATAAAGAGAAGTTTTAAATGCCAGCCTTTATTGCTATACTTCAAATCTGAAATCTATTGCTTCTCTAGTGGCCAAACTATGGCTACACTAAGGTTTTAGGGAAAGTGAAGAGTAAGTGCATAGGACAATTTGATCGGATAGTCCTTGGTTTAGGGTATTTGAGGAAATTAACACTAAATGGAAAATTTCAAGGGTAAATTTGGTATCAAAAAATCAATTCTCTTATTCCATTGGGAAAGATAGCAAAGGGGAGGCATTTATACATTTCCTCAAAAATTTTAGGGAAGGTTTTTGTTAAAGTTAAAATACAAGGGAGGTTTCTATGATTGTCAGAAAACTTAGGGGTGGTTTTTATAGTTTACCCTTTTAAACAAATAAAAAACAATATAAATAAACTAATAAATAGATAGTAATAGCAAAGAAAACGTAAAATAAAAAGGAGGAGAACAAAAATAAAAAAGAAATGAACAATTAATGAATAAATAAATAGAGTAATAATAATAATAATAAAAAAAAATAATAATAAAATTCAGCACCTCTATGAAAATTCTTTCTTGCCGCCTCCTTCGTACCGCTGCCATATCTACCAGTTCAATCTCCTCTTGTTAGTAGGAGTGATCAAGATTGGATGTTGATATCAGTCCTTTGTTAAAGGGCTGATTGGAAGCAGTGCTCACGTGCCGTCCAGCTGATTCTTGTGAAGGATCTTATTCTATTGAAGAACGCTACTGATTCTTCTCCATCCTGCACTGCGCCATATTCAGTGGGAGCAGTTTTTGGTTCCATCCTTGGGTGTGAACACCTCTATTGGGAGATTCTTTGTCTCCGTATAAGGTATATCCATTTTCTATTGCTTTTGTTCAGATCTGGTTTGGTTCTTTGTTCAAGATTGATTCTTGAAAAATATGATTTTTCTAAAATAGGGAATACGATTCCCAGTAGGATGGAGAGAAATTTTTGAAATTCGCCCTTTCTATTCTACAAGATTTGGGTGTCCATACGATGGATATCCCATCCCTTGAACTTTTCAAAGGATTCAGACTTATGTCTCATTAGGTACATGTAACCGTACCAATAATAATCAACAGTGAAAGTTATGAAATAACATTGTTGGATTCATGTCCTAACATTCATGAAACCACATACTTTTGTATGTATAAGGTCAAGTGTAACCATAGATCTTTTAGGCTTTCCTGTAAATGGCTCTTTTGTCATCTTGCTTTGGAAGCAAGGCTCACAAGTTGGTAGATCTCCCACAGTGAGAAAATCTAGAAGACTATCCTTCACCAATCTTGTAATACATTCTATATTTATATGGCCAAGTTGATAATGGCACAGTCACATAAGATTCATTGTATCACGTGTTCTTTTTTTGGGGTTGTGTTCCAATACAGTTTCAATCACATTTGTTTCTAGAGAATGATGGAGAACATAAAGACAATATTTTAATATAACAATTCCTTCTCTAAGATTTAAATCTATTGTTCCTATAGCAGTAGTTGCAATAGTTGCAGTTGTCCCTAAGTAAAGCACAACCTTGTCATCATTTAACCTTCTGCTTTCCTTGAACCCCTGCAATGATTTACATGCATGAGTGGAAGCCCTAGARTTAATACACTAGGATGCAAAAGTGAACAACATATTGGTCTCTATGACAAGAGATTCAAAATTAACTTCTTTATTCTTGCCGGATTCCAGATATTGATGACAATTCCTCTTCTAGTGCCCAGTCTGCTAGCATAAGTGACATTCATCTGATGACTTTTGTTTTCTGCTTATTCGGTTTGCCTCCCTTTTTCTGAGGCCTCTTCTTACCCTTCCTTTTCTTCTTGCCAAATTTTCCACCTTCAATAAGCATGGCTACCAGCTTGTCCTTCTTTATTAATCCTTCAGTTCTTTTGCAACATATTGTTGAAGTCCTACAAGCTAACTTTTAGCTTGTTCATATTGTAATTCCTGACAAACTGATTGAAGGACAAGGGTAGAGAGTTCAGGACGGCATTAGTCTTGGTGTCATCATCAAGTTGAATGCCAAGAGCCTCCAATTCATTTACGTAACCTGTCATCCGCATGACATGGTCATGAACTGGTTGGCTTTTGATCATCCTCTTGGTCATTAACAGTTTGAGGACCTTTTGTCTAGCAGAACGATTTTGCTCCTCATACATGGTCTTCAGACTATCCAGGATATCTTTGCATGTATCAATTTTGTCAAATTGTCTCTGGAATGAATTGTCCAAAGAGGCTATGACATAACATCGGGTAAGAGAAATTTTCTCTTCTCATTCCTAATATTCCTTCCTTCGTGCTTCAAAAGCCCTGCTACCCACACATTCCGGTGCTGGCGTTGTCGGATGTGTGCACTAGATTTAGGTTACGATACCAGTCTTCATAACTAGGTCCTTTTAATTTGTTGTCATCTAATAAAAGACAACTAATTAATCCATGGTTTTAATATTGTTTTCATGTTATTTTTCATAGAATGGCTTTTTATCTATGTTCCATCTCCATTTGTTCATCTTTGAGATTTCCCTTCTATCTCAGTGATGAAGACATAGTTTATGTCTTTGGAAATGTAGGAAATCACATAGGTGAATGGGGCCAACTGTTTTAGCTACAAAACCCAACCACTTTATGTGAAGGATCACATATCCACCCATCCGATGAGCATTCCCTTTGGCCTCCATCAAACAAAGTTCATTGCCATTTTAGGTCCAACCTTTTTGTTTAGTAAGTGCAGACCCATCATATTGTGAGCCCCATGGTACCGTTGAAGAGTCTTCCATTTTAGGATAGGCCCCTCCCACTAGTCTATGATGCCCCTATCATCTCATGAAGCAATCCCACTGACCATTTCAGTGAAATGGATAACCCAATTTTATGGTGCATCTCCACCCACCAATTCAACCTGTTTTCATGCTATTGACGGAAGGCTTTTAGAGAAATCATCCTATGATATTCCTTATCTCATTGCACTTATATTAATCAGGAGGAAACATGTAAAATAGCCCCTAGGTTAGATTTAGGTCATACCATAGTGGCTCCCACTAACTTTCATAAAGTCCGATTCAAATGGGCCCTTAAAGGGCTAGGGTTCTCACGAGGTTCCTCATAGGGAGGAAGCTATTTAGGGTGCCCATTGAAAAAGGAGATCATGCAATGATCTATGGGCATCATTACAATGATATGCATTCAGCTACGATGTTCATAGAGAGCCATATAAGTTAATACATGGTCCAAGCACTTATGGCCCGTGAACGAATCACATCCATTCAACACATCACAAGCACAATTGATCCAAATCAATTTAAAACTTGTAAAACCCTTATCCATTTAGATTAACATATGATCATCCAATCAATGAACAAAATTATCTAATAATATTATCATGGTTTATATGGGCTAAACTCAAAAAGTAGTTCGGCCTATATAACAGTCCATGTTGAAATGGGCTAGTCTTGTTTTAATCTAACATAAAAGGGGTTTTCAAGTATGGGCTGAATTGGTCCATGCAATGGGCCATCAAACCCTTGTCGTAAAACCAATTTTGAGTCACTTAAACCATGATCCAAGGGGCTTTGATCAGACCCCAAAGAACCATAGGTTCGGCCCAACAAGATTCGACTAAACTAGGTCAAAATRGCCTAGGGTTTGGTGTCCAAAACATGCATCAATTTACCTTTGTAATGATCTGAAATTTCTCAGTTATGATTCATAATCAAAACAAAAAATAAACCAAAATAAATATCTAGAACTGATAGTGTGATGGTCTGAATCCAATTCGGACAAAACTGTAACCCTACGAAAACTACAATCTGCATATCGATCTCCATCTACAAGCTCTATCTTCTCTGCATGCTCCAACGATTTTTGCAATGTCAAAAAATAAAAAAACCCTAATATTTATTTCTTACATCAGAAAAACTTAATACATTCTTTCTAGAAAAGAAAATAATTAATTATAGACCACATAATCAAAATAATGAATTTCGCATACACAAAACTTTCTGCCATCAAAATTTCGATCTCCATCACACTTTCAGCCCAAGAATTTAAGAATCCATAATAGAATAATTCTATTATATATCAGAATATATTCACCAAAATTTTAGATCATTTGCCCATTCTGAGAACTGATTTCTCAGAATATTCTGGTAATTGCTCAAATTGGTTAGACTAGTTCTTGCCGATTTGAGTTTTGGTTCAAATATAATTTGGTTCAGTCTAAGGGCTGAACCTAGTGTTCTGATACCCCTGAAGATAGGGTTAGGATCCATCATTTGGATGGCCTAACCATGCTAGATTGATGGGCAAAATTTCAGAAATTTCCTAATCCTTCCGGGAATCGAATTCCCTATGTTTTGAAAAAAATTCATTTTTCAGGATCGGTCTTGCACTCAATCAGACCAGATTTGAAACCAACCAAAGAGGGAGGTGCATACCTGATACAGATACCAAAAACATAGACCCCAAGGTTGAAGTTCATACCCAAATCATTTCTAAAACCAGCCTCTACTAAAGATGGCACAATGTATTTCTGAAGTCGGTTCAGTAATGCAGTTTTCAACAAAACTGTAATCCAACTGCTTGGATCGAACTGGGGAGGTGAGCACGAAATTACTTTATATTTTCTTGCAAAAATCAGAAGAAAACTGATCTATATCAGTCCCAAAATATTTGTTGTTGAACTAGGGTTTCTTGGGAGACAAAAGAAGAAGAGAGTATAATAGAGAGAGTTCTTGATCACTTTGCCCTTTTCTTCTTTTATCTCTTTMTGGAGCACTTCTCCTAATCAAATTAGGAGATTATACAAATCTAATTTGTATATGGACTCTATTAAGAGATAATGCTTATCCTCTTAAGAGGATAGGTGCTCCACACCCATTTCCAAACGCAGATTCGCCCCATGTTGCATGATAACTTAAGCTGTCATGTGACAACTTAATTACTCATTAATTATGGGCTTTAGGCCCATCAGCTACAAGGCTCACGACACAAGAGTGTTGTAAGGCCAACTTAGGCCTGATTTGTATGGCGTGGGACCATACAATGACCTCACATAAGTCCACATGGGTTCGGCCCAGCCCCTATGAAAAGGCCTGGTCGAATGCGCTATTAAACGCAGCGAACCCTTGAGCACATTACTATGGGCTCAAAATGAGCCCAACATTTTCACTTAAATGATCATTGAATTCAACCAACGTATGAAGACCTAAGGATAATGGACTTAAGTAAGATAAATCCCATCAGGTAATCAACCCTGTAATGGTCTCTTACACTTAACCTCCAATGACTGAGAACATTCTAAACTAACACGAGTCTCATAAGTGTCCAGTTTAAGGGGTAATTTCATCGAAACATACCAATATCAACATGAAACAACAATATATTTTTATTCATTTACAATAAATGTATTTGTACATCAATCTGATTGGAGCTAAGGGCATACATTGTCTAACAGGTTAGTTTGTGCCTCGGGCTTAGAGTCACTATTCAATAAAAATGGTTTTTGATGTATTTCTTGAATGTCCCATTACCTCCATTTCACATAATTGATGGGTGGCGATTCCAAATCAGCCCAAGTATGCCATTTTTTAATGCTCACATCATGACACATTTCAACATTGCTTGGGTGAGCTAGGGTGTTTACTCGAACCATTTCTCCGAGGTTAGCTTTATTAGATAGCATATGCCCTTAGCTCCAATCAGATTGATGTACATAAACATTTATTTATAAATGAATATACATTATTGTTTCATGTTCATATTTGTGTGTTTTATGTGTATTACCCCTAAAACTGGGCACTTAAGAAACTTATGTTAGTTTAGAATGTTCTTAGCCATTGGATAGACTCGAGGAGTTTATCCTAATAAGACTGACACTAGTGTGCTGCCAAGCAGTTATAGTAGTTTGCCTCAGTTGCAAAGGTTAGTGTTAGACAGTATATGCCCTTAGCTTCAATCAGAATGATGTACATTATGGCATTTATTGTAAATGAATAAAGTACATATTTGATTCATGTTATTGTGGTGTGTTTCTATGTAATACCCTTAAACTGGACACATATGAGACTCGTGTTAGTTTATTATCTTCACAGCCGTTGGATAGATTTGGGGACATTTATCCTGCTAAGGCTAACACTGAGGTGCCGCCAAGTTGGTTGGGGTAGCTTGTCTTAGCTGCCAGGGTGAGACTTGAGGTACATGCAGTGTGGGTTTTCTTGAAACCCTAAACTGGACCAGAATTCCAGTATTATCCTGTACCTTGGAGATAGATGGGCAAAACTGGAATGTTACACCTGACCCATAGACTCGATTATGATACGACTAGGTGCCGTATTGGGCTGTCTTCGATATGCCAATCAGTGAGATCCTTAGAGTGGGTCAAAACCAAGGTATGTTGGGACAGTCCGAGAATTCATCTGAGTGGGTGATCAAAGTGACATGATTAGCCCCTTTATCGGACAAAGTGAATGATCCGGGATGCACTCTCTCTTGATGGAAACCAAAGCTGCCGGCAGCCGATTTCAATCGTTGAAATTTGTTTTTGCAATATATATATATATATATATATATATATATATATAGTGTCTCACCACCAAACTGCCGAACTCCACATATTTCTTTTCTTATATTTGCAGTCGGGATGCAGGAAAATATTTATCTAAAAATATCCTATTCATCTCATCCCATGTGCGTATTGAATCGGGAGGAAGAATATACAACCAATCATTTGCTTTATTTATTAAAGTAAATGGAAAGGCTATGAGTTTTATGTGATCCTCGGTCATACTTGGGGCTTCATGCTCGAACAGACGACATGGAATTCCTTTAGATGCTTATGAGGGTCCTCACCTAGAAAACCATGAAATATAGGCAATAGTTGAATCAAACCARATTTGAGTTCAAAGGCTACCTYAAGAGTGRGATACGTTATGCATAAGGGCTGTTGGTTCATAATCGGTGCAGCCAACTCCCTTAATGTCCTCTCTCTGTCAGCCATTCTTTCTTCTTCTTCGAAGATAGGAAGATCACAAGCAGGTAAATCACAATCTAAATTCACCATTTTAGGTGAACGATCATTCTTTTGCTTCTTCCCCTTCCTTAAACGACGGGTGATCCTCTCAATTTCGGGGTTGTACTCGAGTTCACCTCGTTGAGAAGCACGAGTCATAAAACAAGAAGGTTAACAAAAAGAAGGTAATAGCTAAGAAATTAAAGTTGCTCCCTAGCAGCGGTGCCAAAATTTTGATGGGTTGTTGAAGCCCTCAAAATTAATACTAGTCCCACAATATAATATTTGTAGTAAAAGTGGTACTAGGTCGAATCCCACAGGGAGCTAAACAATAATTTCTTAGCCGAATGGATAATATAATTGGGTGGGAAAATTTAATAACTAAAATTAAAAGAATAAGAAAGCAATAACAAACTAAACAAACAAGARAAAATYAGTCTTACCGAATTCTGKTTCAAGGGTTCGGGTTGAATCGATTGGCCATTGATCCTAGGTAAATTTCTGCATTCTTGCAATTCAAGCATTTAACCTTAGATTTATTAGGATAGCYATAATAAACCTTGTGTTTTCCTAAATYARTTGACCAAACCCAGCATTCGATCAACACTTATCTTTAATCAACT
>NW_010729131.1:3187895-3226694 GCF_000365185.1 Nelumbo nucifera
AGTTAAACCAAAATAACAATAATTGAGATAGCTGCAATTATTGAATCTTGTTCCATCGATTCCCTTTAGGTTAAAACATGTCAATACATTGGTCAAAGGCTGTCACGAACAATTGACCCAGAAAGATATTAACCTAATTTCTACTTGTACCACTATTCGTGACAATTACGATCACCGAACCATGGATAGCAGTAGGAACATCAACATTAATTCAGTTTGTTAGACTAATTAATATTAACATCCAATAAAAAAATATGCTCAAGAATCAATGAATACTTGAATTAAAAAGCAAGAAAATAAATTAACTACAAAACCTCACAATGACATAATCGAACCTCCCCCCTTGAACCAGAAAAAGAAGCTTATCTGCTCATGATCTGCGCAATCTCCATGTTCTGCTTCTCCATGGCCGAATTGCTTTCTTCAGTTTCTTGATTTTTTTGATGATCTCTTGGATCTTGGAGTGAGTGATGCTAGAGCTGGTTCGCCCCCATCTTTATATAGCCAAAGGAGAGGGCTATTTTCCAACTCCTTCTAGGAGATCATCYTATCTTTAGGGAGTCTTGATCTTCTTTGAACTAATCCTATTCTATCTCTTATCTAATGATCTAATCTCAATCTTCTTATCTCTCTAGGATTACATTCAAAAATTTAGATCTGATAAGACTCTCTCTTTGGAGATTACATTCGAAATTGGGACTCTTGACTCTTGATTTCGAGTTGGGCTGCTTTGATAACTTGGGCTGTTTCAAGGTACTTCTGCGAGTTGGGCTTCAATTGTGAAATGGGCCTGGCTACGAACTTGCTCCGCCTTCGGGGTCATTTTCGTACTCGATGCGGGCTGAATCGGTCAATACCCAAAACATAAAAGTTGTGGGCCTTCCTTTCATATTTCTAATGCTTCTTGAATTGTCCAGTTCGGAGTCCGGAATTGAGAGTTATGTCCAAATTACTGACTGTCGCCGAAATTGTGCAAAATCACCCGATTTGCCCTGTTTTCTTCCAATTACCTTCTTTATTGCCTTGAATCGAAATACAAGAGTAATGAGTCCATTTAAGTGCTAAAGTAATGTAAGAAGATGAAAATTATGGGACAAAAATGGGGTTCTTTTCAGTCTCATCAGTTATCCCTATCCACTTAGAGAGTCCAACTCCAAATATAGATTCGGATTAGGAAACTCCTAATAAAATTAGGAGGGCTGATCTTTATCTGCAAATAAGATAAGGGATTATCCTTATCTCTTAAAGAGAGTCCAGATCCAAATACAAGATTTGGATTAGGAAACTCTTAATAGGATTAGGAGAAGCTTTTTTAAAGCTATAAATAGAGGAGGATGGCGAAGCCCAATTCACACCCAATCAGATTACAGATTCAAGAGAGAAGACAGCTCCAGTTAGACTGATGCCATCTTCTGCTCTTGCCTCCTTCTATTGTTGCCGCCATAGCCAGTTCGATTTCCACCTGTAGGAGCAATCAAGAAACATTCTTGATATCAGTTTTTGGTGAAAAACTGATATGAAATCGTGCTCACTCACCCTCCATCGAATTCTTGCTGAAGAACCACTTGTTGATTCTGCTCCACCCTACGCTGTGTCATCTTCAATGGGAACAGTCTTTCGTGTTTCCCTTAGGCATGAACACCTTCGTTGGGAGTTGCTGTTACTCCGTATCAGGTATATCCCTCTCATACTTTTTGGTTTTAGATTTGGTCCAGTTTAGGTTCAAGATTGATCATTGAAAATGCAGTTTTCTAAAACAGAGAATGTGATTCCCACATGGGAGAGAAATTTTTGAAATTTCGCCTAACCTACCTGTAGGGTTTGGCCATCCATATGATGGATCTCTCATCCCTTCAGTTAGACCCCAATCACAGGCAGTGGGTGTTTATTAGAAGCACTGAACCCAAATCGATTTCTCGTTATGCCCTGAACCTTGGAGATAGATGGGAATAACTGGAAAGTTACACATAACCCCTGACTTGATTATGGTACTGTACTAGATGTTGGACTGGGCTGTCTTTGATGTGCCAATCAGTGAGACCATCAAGGTTCAAATACCTGAGCATGTTGGGGCAGTTTGGGAAATCACCTGAGTGGGTGATCATAGTGATAGGATCGGCCCCTTTGTCGGACAGAGTGAGTATTAGGGTTTACACTCTGTCTGATGGAAACCAAAACTACCGGCAGTGGATTTTAACTGTATTTGAAATCTGGTTTTGCAAAATGTATTTATACATTATATACTACTACTTAATGAATATGGTTTGCAAAATGTTTTAATCCCGGAAACCATTTAAGTAGAGAGTGTGGCATTACACCTTATAGCCAGGGGAGTAGTCTTTCCCTATCGGGTAGTGTTTTGATCATTATGGGTTGAGAGGTTAAGTGTAAGAGACTATTATAAGGCCGATTACCTGATGAGCTTTATCTTACATATGCCCATTATCCTTGGGTCTTCATAGGGTGGCTGAATCCAAGGATCATTTAGGTGTAAATGTTGGGCCCAAACTGAGCCCAATCTGATTGGCTCAGGGGGTTCACTTCCCTAGGTAATGAATTCAGCTTAACTTCTTTCACAGGTGGGTTAGAACCCTCATGGACTTGTGGGAGACCTTTGTTCACTTGGGGATGTAAGCCTTTAAGGAAAATGGGCCTAAGGCCCTAATATGTTTAGTTACGCTATCACATGACAACTTATGTGATTTGGGTCAAAACCGGGCATGGTTCTAGGTATGGAGCACCTATTCTCTGAAGAGGATAACGCTTATCTCTTAAAAGAGTCCATATCCAAATAAGATTTGCATAATTTCCTTATTATATTAGGAGAGTGCTCCAAGGGGGTTAAGAGGAAGAGGGCAAACTTAACTTGTTTTCTTCACCCTCTTGCTCTCTCCTCTTCTCTTTTCTCTCCTAGAAACCCTATCACGACCTAGGCTTTTCAATAATTAATTTTGATCAGTTTTTGTTCTAGTTTTTGCAAGAAAAAGGTTGAAGAATATCAGGCTCACACATCCCATTTGATCTAAGTAAATTGGATAGTAAATTTGTTGAAACAAGTGTTGTTGAATTGATTTCTCTCATACACTGTGCCATTTTCAGTTGGAGGCTGATTTTGGGACTGATATTGGGTGTGAACTTCCATCTTGGGAGCTGTGATTTGTGGTCTCTATATTAGGTTTAATCTCCTTTCAATTTGGTTTCAAATCTTGTCTGGTTCAATGTAAGAATGATCATAAAATTTCAGATTTCAAATTTATTGAGAAATTGGTTTCCAAAATGGTTAGAAAAATTTTGGCCAGCCATCTGGCATGGTTCGGCCATCCATTTGGTGGATTCTAACTCTACTCCAATAGTGTTATTAGAGCCAAAGGCTCAGTTCTTGAACCAAATCGAATCAGATTTGAAAGAGAGTTCAAATTGACAAGAGCTTGTTTAGCCGATTTGACCTAGTCAGTAGTAAAAACTGAGAAACCGGTTCTTAGTATGAGGGCCAATGATATGAAAATCAATATTTATATTTTTTGATATATTATATAATTGTTCTCTGCTGAATTCTTGAATTCTTGGGCTGAAGTGTGATGGAGATCGAAATCTTTGATGGTGGCCAGATTCATGCGCACCATTTGTTTATTTGATTGTTTGGTCTGTAATTAATTCTTTTTCTTTTCTAGAAAGAATGTATTAGGTTTTTTCTAATGTAAGCATTATAAATTAGGTTTTTTCTATTTTATTTACATTAGAAAAATTTCCAGGGATTGCGAAGAAAGTGAGAGAGAAGAAGGTTGATATGGAGATAGCAGCTTGATGGCTCCCTACATTCATCCAGATTGAATTTGAACCATCACACTATCAGCCCTAGTTATTTAATTTTGATTAATTGTTGTTTATATGCTGATATGGTTGTGAACCATAATTGAGAATTTTCAGATCATAATCTTTGTGAATTGATGCATGCTTTGAACACTAAACTCTAGGCCGATTTGACCTAGTTTTGGTCCAACTCACATGGGCCGAACCTATGGTTTGATGGGACTGATAACAGACCCTTGGATCACTAATTAAGTGATCAAGATTGAATCTTCACTCGGGGTTTGATGGGCCATTGCATGGACCAATTCGGTCCATGCGTGTAAAACCTAATTTGAGTTATATTAAAACAAGAATAGCCCATTTCAGCATAGATAGCTATATGGGTTGAACCGCCTTTTACAGTTGGGCCCATATATCAAGATAAATATTATTAGATAATTGGGTCCGTTAACAAGCTGATCATGTGTTAATCTAAATGAATCTGGGTTTTACAAGTTTTATATTGATTTGGATTAATTTTGTATGTGGTGCTATGTGAATGTGATTCGCGCATGGGCCATAAGTTCTTGGCCCATGAATTGACTTATGTGGCTCTCTACGATCATCATGGCTGAATGCACATCATTGTCATGATGCCCATGAATCATTACATGATCTCCTTTCTAATGGGCCCTTCTCTTGTTTCCTTTCCAAAGAGGAACCCCATTGGGAGCCACTATGATAGGACCTAAAGATGACCTAGGGACTAATATATTTGTTCCCTTATGGATAAAATAAGTGTTATGAGATAGGAAATATCTTAAGATGATATCTCTAAAGGCCTTCCGTCATTAGCATGAAAGTCAACTGAATTGGTGGGTGGCGATGCACCATAAAATTGGGCTATCTATTTCATTGAGCTAGTTGGTGGGATTGCTTCATTGGATGATAGTAGATGTGTAAAAGGAGTTGTTCTGGGCTAGCACAACACGACTTGTGTGGCCCATGGCCCAAGCCTGCATGGGCCTGTGTTTTTAGGCTAGTCCGTGGGACGAGCCTTGGGCTAGGCTGTGCACATGGCCAAAGTTATTTATTTTAAAAAATTAAAAAAAAAACTTAAAATTTTAATTTTATATGAATTTTAATATATACAATTTCTTAAATATACAATAATTAAATAAAATTGAAAAATTTGTTTATTTTATTAATAAATTATATACTATATATTTTTATATAACTATAATTTATATAGTATATTATATATATAAATATATATAAAATATATATGGGTTGTGCTAGCCTGCGGGCCACGGGCGGCACAACATGATAGTGCGGGCTATGCCGGCCTAGCCTACTGACCTGATACCCCAAGACCGACACGACCCAACGGCCTATACAATTGTGTCAGGCCGTGACATGGCCAATGGACCATCGGGCTAGGCTAGCTCAAAATCGTGTCGGGCCGCGGATGGCACAACCTAGTTACAACTCTAGATGATATGGGCGTCATAGACTAATGGGAGGGACCCTAAAATGGAAGACTCTTTCACAGTACCTTGGGGATTGCCGATATGATGGGTCAAAACTTACATATTAGAAAGTTTTAACCTAAAATGACTATGAACCTTGCCTAATGGGGGCCAAAGGAAAGCTCATGAGATGGGTGGATTTGGTCATTTATAGAAAGTGATGGGGTTATGAAGCTAAAATAGTTGGTCCCATGCACCTATGTGATATCTCACATTTTCAAGGACATGATCATTGTCCCCATCACTGAGATAAGGGGGAAATCTTATAGATGAACAAATGGAAATGGGACAGATAAAAGTCCTTTTTATGAAAGATAACATGAAACAATAATATGGTCGTGGACTAATTGACTTGTGCTTTTTGTTATAAATGTTACATGGACAATTCACTAAATTGTTAGATGACAACAAACTCAAGAGACCTAACTATCTGACTAGTTTCGTAACCTTAACCTAGTGCCCATGTCTGAGAAATTGGACGAAGTTATCAAAAACCCGACACCAGAACGTTCCGGTGATAGAACTTCTGAGGCAAGAAGAAGAGAATATCAGGACTAAGAGGAGAAGAACTCTCTTACTCAGTGCCACATCATAGCCTCACTACAAGCAAGTGGTAGGTAAGGTTATAAAATAGGTTGGGTAAATGACTAATCAACACGTGCATTAAGTGATGCAAAAAATAAACTAGCGAACAGAATTAGAGAATTAAGATCCTAATCATGGAGAGGGAATCAGCCTAGTGAGTTTGAGATTAACTAAATGCATAATGTTATACATAACCTAGTTATAAGTTAATAAAACAAATGGGAGTGTAAGCTATCAATGGACTACGGTGACTAATTTAACAAGCTGATGGTTGGAATTTAGTAAGAAATAAAAATTTGAGGATGCAACTATGCAATGAAATCATTCTAACAGTACAGTGTTCATCTAGGATTGCTTAAAAAATAAAATTAAGGAAGGAGAAATTGGGATTATCAACAAAAACAAAAAATAATACAAATAAAAAAGCGAATTAGCTAGATTACCAACATACAAAATTCTAATAATATGACATAGATGATCCTATAATCAATAGAGAACTCCTACTTGATGTGTTAAAAAGGAAAGGAGGGTATTTTGTATGCACTATTGCACTTTGTCATAAAAAAATGCTTCATGCTTCTTTCTCTTGGATGGAGGAACGACCCAGGGGTGTTTTTTGTCTTCAAATTGATATGAGGGCTTTAGGGACGTTGGAGAGTGAGTGGGGAGGCTTTGGGACGTGAAGGGGTGTGGTTTTTAGCCTAATAAGTGTAGAGTTCTCTCCCTAGGCTAGATTGTGTGTCTTGAGTATGAGAAATGAGAGTATTTATACATTTTTTGAGAAGGGAATGGAGGGTTGAGATAGGAGACAAGGGAGATCAATGGATGAGGTTTAAAGGTTTTTGGAGGGAGATTGATTGAAAGAATAGGCTGTCAAGACAGCTTTGGGAGAGATCTTCTTAATCAATCAAGACAATGAGTGGAAGATTTCACTAATTTACTTAAATTGGACATTCCAAGTTTAGGTGATTAGCTTGATTGATTGGAGGCTCCTATCTAGTCAAATCTTATATTTTAAGATTGTTTTAGAGGCTAGGAGAAAGGTTTGGTCGTGGGATGCCCTAGGTTCAAAGTTATTGTAAAGAGGATTCAAAAGGAGGGTCTGGATTGAATCTAGCTTCGGGTCTCAAGATGGAGAGGTTAACGGTGTCGGAATTGGATGATCTTAGTACCATTGGACTCAAAATTTTGAGATCTATCCATCTATGGGGTTGGATTTTAGATTTCATATGAAATAGGGTTTAGGATAAAAAATTATTCTGATTGGACAATCAGAATCGGTTCTGACTTCGGGTCTTAAGATTAAGGGGTAAATAGTGTCGGATTTGGGTAATCTTGGTGTCATCGGATTTGGATTTTTGGGCTATATGTATCTAGGGTTTTGGATTTCTGATTTGATGTGAAAAATGAGGTTCATGATCAAAATGACCCTGATCAGACAATTGGAATTGGTTCCGACTTTGGATATTAAGATGAAGGGTTAAATGGTGTTAGATTTGGATTTTTGGGCTCTATGTACCTATGATTTTGGATTTCTAATTTGACACAAAATGAGGTTCAGGATCAAAATGACTCAAATCGGATGATCGAAATCGGTTTTGGCTTCGGGTGTTAAAGTGAAGGTAAACAGTGTCAGACTCAGGTAATCTTGGTGTCATTGGATTTGGATTTTTGGGTTCTATATACCAATAGTTTTGGATTTGTGATTTGATGTGAAATGAGGTTCATGATCAAAATGACTCTGATCGGACGATCGAAATTAGTTTTAGCTTTGGATCTTAGGATGATGTGGTAAATGATGTTTGATTTGGGTGATCTTGGTGTCATTGGATTTGGATTTTTGGGCTTTATGTACCTATGGTTTGGGATTTTTGATTTGGCGTAAAATGAGGTTTATGATCAAAATGACCGATCGAACGATTAAAATTGGTTCTAACTTTGGGTGTTAAGATGAAGGGGTAAACGGTGTCGGATTCAGATTTTTGGTTCTACGTACCTAGTCTTGGATCTTTGAGGCCCCAACTTTTTCAAAATTCTGAAGATACCCTCAAGTTGGTTGAGAGGTCAAGTGAAGCATGAAGGTTGGTTGAGAGGTCAAGTGAAGCATGTTTGAAGCTTGAAGTGTTGCAGAAAGACTAAAGGGTGTAAAAATGGGGTGTTTACAAATTTCCCCTCTTTGTTGGAGGATGATAATCCGAACAATAAAGTTTGAGGAGACAACCCATTTTTGTGCAGAAATGCAATAGAATGACTGTCCCATTTGAAAAGAATGTTGCTTAAAAAATCTCTCTCATGATTAAAGTGTTGGTTAATTGAAGGAAGACGATTGGTTTTGATTGAAAATGATTCCCCTAGAATCAAATCTCCTCCTATGGTATGCTCCCATAGTTATCTAGCACTCGTACGCACTACAAGAAAATGGGGCTATAGCTATTCCATTTTAGCTATGGTTGTAAAAACCCCACTACAAGAAACTACCGCTAGAAGTCTCTAGAACTGTTGCTACATACTTTATTGGCAGTCGACAAACTACCGTTGAAAGATCTATCACTAGACGTTCTAGTGGCAGTTTTCTTGGTTGCTGGTATAAGATTTAAATTGTCACTAAAAACACTTTTAGCGGCAGTTGTGACTGCCACTATAAAATTTTAGCGGTAGCCGTGGACTTCTTTAGCGGCAGTGCCACTAAAAGTATACTTTTTTTCAAATAACTTATTATTTTTTTTTCCTAATTTTCTTCAAATAACCTATTTTGTTTTTTAATTTTTCCTAATTTTCTTCAAATAACTTATTTTCTCTATATTCATTTAAATCTAAATGAAATACAAAAATAAAAAGCATCAATTACAAATAAAATCTAAAAACTCATTCTCCATTCAAAACATTCAAATCACAAATACATCTTAATTTCAATTTGGTAAATTCTTGGTTTGTATAAGAAATGTTCTATTCACAATGCAATCAGTTCTTGGTTTGTTCTCTTGTGTCTCCTCTATTTGTGGCTTCAAATTGATCTCTCTAAACATTTGTAGTTCATCTCAAATTGATTGGCATCCCTTAGTGTTCAAACTGTAGTGTTTCAGCTCTTCTTTGTCCTAGAGAGTTTCTGATTTTGAGATGATGAAATGCATGCAGGGCAATATATCCATGTTGAGAAGTTGCAAGGGAACCAAGCACAGTAAATCCTCTAGAAACACTCTACTTGTTGCAGTAGTTTTTCCTTAGGAACAATTTCTCCAATACAAAGCACAACATCCTCTTGTTCATTTAAAGAAAGATGGGAGATCATCCATGGTAGAAAATCCTCCAGAAACACTATAGGAACGCTGCATATGAACTGCCAAACAAGTGACACCTGCTCTTTGGAAGAGAACTTGCATAAGCAAAGGGAAAACCTGCATCATTTCAATATAATTAAGTCAACAGAAAAACAGGATGAATGGTGTTAATCACAAAAGTAAATGAACCATGGCAAGTGAAGCAATCTACTCCGAAAAGGCATGAATTGTGCTAGGTTGTCCAATATTGGGTGGTATTTGGTCATTCAGATCATTGAAAACCTAGAAGGCTAGGACTATTTCACATCAGAGTTTAAGATCAGTAGCATTCAAGTAGCATAACAAGTCAATTGACATGGTAATCCACTAACTAACTAATGAATAATAGAATCCCTGGTGTTACTATTAACTAAACATTATAATTGCAGAAATGCAATATCTAAAATTTCTTAAGTAGCCAACTCTAGGATATTTGAAACTATAGATTATTTTATTAGAAATGGACTAAAAGTGCCAAAATACAGTGGAAAAACAATAGCATCTTAATGCAGTATGTTCTCATTGAAATAACCAAATAAAAAACCAAAGACATTTTAAAAGAAGCTTTCTTCAATCATGCAATAAACTAGGGTGAACCACCTAACTTTTTTTATTTGAGAAAAGATAACCTCTATTATAAACATAAAAGAGCAAGGGTGTACATGAGAGGATGATTGCAAGAAGAAAAAAGAACGAGTCCACAACCATCACATAAAATAAATATAAATCTGCATATACTTGCTCTTCTTTCAACAAACATAATAAGTTTGCCCAATTAGTAACCAGGTGATCATGTTATAGGTTCGTTGTTATAAACATAAACACAACCATGCATGCATGGCATAATTGGAGTTGGGGCCTGGACGTACAGCGTACTTAAAGCCCGAGTGCTAGTACTTAGTGTTAAAAAAATGAAAATCTCCATGCCTATATATGTATATGTACATACATGTATGTACATTTATGCATAAACATATATGTATAATATTTATTTATTTATTCAATTCCATTCTCGAATTAATACTCAAGCTCCAATTGAAATGTGGCTTCATGACTCAAGAAAGTAACCAGTGAAAACTACAGAACCTGGTAGTGATTGTGTAGCTGGACTAAACGATTTCATTTCAATGCCATCTTCTATTCACATGACCCTCCCTCGCTTGCATTCCCTCTATCCTATTTTATATATGGCTAGGTTAGGTTTATGGTTTTATGGGTTCAACCGGCCTGGTTTGCTTGGGTTGCATAATTATGGGAACTAGCTCGGAGCCTAGCTAGCAGGACTGAGAATAGAAACTGCTTCTCTAATCCTTTTCATTCTTTCTCTGTGATGCCCATGTGAGTTTGGGAAGAAAGGAAAATGCAATTCCACACCAAATAGGGAAAGTAAACATGCAAATTCCAATGCCAAGAGAATTCAGGGATTCATTGATTTGTCACATCCAAACAGACCCTATGCATGAGCATTCTTCCACTTTGTGGAATGCATTATATATTAAGATTACTTCCATGCACCCCTTCAGGAAACCATGAACTTCAACTTGAGTCTTGACTACTCATTAATCATAATTCATTCAACAAACACTGAGACTTGCCAAACAAACACTTAAAAACTCCCAAAACCCACCAACCTCTCTATCAGCTCCTAATTATAAGATGGGACATCTCTCCCTCATGAAAAAACAATGTAAAAAAACCCACCAAAGCTTAACCACATAAGCCACATTCTTGCCACGAGTTGATGATCACCATGGATAATGGCACTGATCTGTCTAAGTCTAACTCACTCTTGTTAACTTAAGCTAGCTAGGTAGCTTACTAGGTTGGTAAATAAAAAGAAATCCAAAAGTTACCATTTTAGTAATTCTAAAGTGCATTTCAAATCATTTCTATAGGGAAATGAAGAGAAGACAAAAAAGTTCAATTCTCACGTCAAAACACTCATAATTAATTTCAAAAAGAGAAGTTTCTTACCTCATGGCCTGGGATTTTCCTTACAAATATCAATATCAAGCACTAACGTAGAAAGATGGGTGGCTAGTGGTGGTAAGCCAATAATTAATGCAGTGTGCACATCATTTGTGTATACTACTATTCTTTTTTCCATTATCTAACAAATTTTTGATTGTTACCAATAAAAAAGGTCACATGTTTTGTACCTCCACATTGCTTTGTGTAGAACCATAATAAACTAGTATGACCCGTTTGCTGGTTTTTCTACCTCCAGAACTCTCTTCTACTATGGGTGAATTTGGTGTCTGCAACAACACCATTTTAAAATTCATCATTTCCTTGCAGAAAAACTTCATAGTACTGATGAGAAATTGTAAAATCCAAACCAACCAACTTCTATAATATAAGAAATGACTTCTGTAAAATATAAGGACAAATGCTGAAGTCTAAATTCACTAAGTTTAACTCATGTTCATGTAGATATCCGCAAGTTTGGCCTATATTCAGTCCCCATTGATGACATAGATGGTTGACATACTAACAAACTAGATTCCTACCTTAAGCTATAACTTAATTGAATGATAAAATTTCTATTGTCCTACAATATTTAGTAGATTCCAAGAATGAAGTCTATTGTCACCATGGCTACTCTGACACAACAGATTGTCAATACTCTTTTGCACAGCCTCTGTGCACATGGTTCTTCATTCTTTCTCTTCAAAAAATGTTATTGAATTAACTCAAGGGATGGGTGGACAGCAATTCATTAAGGCAAATAAGAGAGTTGAAAAGTGTAACTAAATGGATTATTGGTGTGTCTTTTAGGCTTAATTTAGTTTGGTAACAGTACAAGTACAAATATGTACAGTCACCTCACCTATTTAATGATTTATTCACTGAAAGTAAAGCAATAAGTCAGCCCCGACCATGGTAGGTCAATAGCTGTTACAGCTGTTACAGCAATAAGTCAGTCCCCAGCCATGGTAGGTCAACAGCTGTTACAACAACAAGTCAGCACCAGCAACAAGTCAGTCCCCACCTATTAAAGAGAGGTTGGACATGGGTTGATCCTAACCACTGTTACATCCTCATTGCTCAAAGTCTTTAAGAGTGAAATTGAAGGAGTCAACACCAAACATCTATAAAGCAATAAGTTTGGAGTCACTAGAGATGAAAGAATCAACACCTTCACAAGTTTGGAGTCAGCACCAAACATATCGGTAGAGAAAACTCTTCATTCATTCATTCATCATGCTAGAAGGAGTTTTTAAATGGGTTTATATAAAGGATTCAAATGTTGCTCCCAGCTATCTGGGGTCTTGGGAGGAGAAAATTGGAGGGCATATAATTGGGGTCTTGGGAGGAGAATACTTTGAAGAAGGGGGAGATGTCACTATCTAGTATTTACATACTATGATGCTTTACGTGGACATGCTATGATGCTTCACGTAGTGCACTTGATCGGTCGGGAACCTAACTAGAGGAAATATATAGGATTTTCGGGTTACATTATGTACTGGGCATTCAACTCAAAATGGCCATGTCATTTATATAGTTTCTTCTTTTTTACAACAATACAACCTTGGTGGGGCGTTTTCCATATATAGAGTAATAGGATATGGTAGCCAATTCCAAATTTGTGTTATATTGCAAATCCAGGAATACCAGGAAATTTGTAGATATCAGAAGATGTATAAACATAAAAGTTGTAGTATTGAAATAAAATCTTCTGGTTTCTCCTTTTTCTACTTAAAAATAAATATTTGTATAATTTTTTAGTATATGAAACTATTTTTGTCCATCAATAGCTTCCTACTTGGCAAGAAATCACATTCCCCTTACGAAGTCTATTTAATCAGCACATAATTCGATCAAACTAATTTGAGATAAAAGCTACTGTCAAGTTCAGAAACATACATATGCACCATTGGGGTACTTGATGGGATTGATAAATCTTTATCACCACTAGGAGGGCCAGGTTTAGGCTTCCACCCCTCTTTCAATGCATTCCTTATATCTGCTGCTTTCCATGTGGCATACTTCTGTTTTTGCTCAAGCTGTCAAAGGAAATGGTACACAACTGTGTAAATATTCAAAAAAGCCTAGTGATGGCAATACAATTTGTCAAAGAATATCAGAATTATCAMAACCTACAGTATAAGATACTTATTCTTTCTAAACCTTAAAACTTGGTAAATAAACACCATATTAGCACTAAAAAACATGTTTCCAAACTCAAATCAGGTTGGAGTTCACCAAACTGGTTAAGAATCTCAAAGAAGATGCTAGCAACATAAAAGGTTTTTGCTGTATTCCTGTAAAAAGTATAACATACTTAGTAACAAAAAAAAGACAATTTCTTATAAAAGGATTATCAAAGGTTTCATCTTATAAAATGCATTTCAGTRGACATTAAACCATCCTCAACTAACTCAACTCACCCTTAATCTCAACTACTCGATCGGCTACGGGAATCTTGTCCCACCATTGTTCTCTATCAAGAGCCATCCCATCCTAGGATTTTGACGAATCAGTCACCATTTTATTTTATTCTTTGCTGTATAACTATATTATGTAAACTCCTACTTAACCTAACAATAATGTAATTGGAATCTGTATAACAATGCTAACTCAAGGGCATAGAGTGCCACATACCTTTAGATTACAAAATATGAAATATAAGCAAGTATTGTGTGCAAATACAAATAAGATAATGATTGTTTAGTTTTGTCCCTATAATGGGACAGAGTGCCACAGACCTTTAGATTACAAAATATGAATATAAGCAAGAACTTTGTGCATATACAAATAAGATATTGAGTGTTTAGTTTTGTCCCTGAGCTCCATGACAAACACATCCTGTGATATTTATGATTCCCAACATCCTCCAAAACATGCTTCTTGGGATCACAGAAGTCCAAGATATGGTCCCATTATACTACCCTTAAGAAAATCTTAAAAAGAAACTTACCTACTACCCCCAATTTGTATTGACATTATTCATCTTATCGACTTATCCACAGTTTATCAAATTCTATTCAATGTTGCTTTCAATAACAACAAGCAACTTAGACAAGACTTCCTACCAGTTTGGGCATCAATTTAGACAAGACTTCTTACCTTGTCATTTTGTTTTAGAAAGCATTCTGTAGGAAAAATTTGCTCTGATACCAGTAAATGAGGTAGGTCAACCAAACTAAAGTTACAATTTTCAAAGTGTGGTGGTGTTGCAATAAAAATCAAGACACAAAGAATCTTTACTGGTGAAAATCCAGCTAGTTTACTAGATTCTGAACAGATTCAATAAGTTGCTTTTGGCTAAATATGGATTGTGAAAATATAAATGAGAATCAAAATTAGATTTAGAGTTGACAAGTGAATTTTTTAGATGTATATTGTTGTAATAAAAAATTAAGTTGAAGAATCTCTAGTTATGAAAATTCAACTAATCTATTGGATGTCCAATGTATTCAATAAGATGCTATTGGCTAGTATGGGGAATAAAGGCTATACAGAACAACCAAGGACTGAACATTGAATGAAATAGATAGAAATTAGACTTAGAAATAAATGTTGAGTTGGCTAGTGAATCTTCAGGTGGATTCAGCAGTAGCTCAATAGTACTAGAGATGCTAAAAACAAGGTTATTTCCAACCTGGGGGCTCTGTTAATCCAAAAAAATGAAGATGGCTTGACTATCTACCACATCAGATTTACCCATAGCAGATAAAAACATACCAGATATTTATACATGCAATATATGAAGATATTGGATTAGATAAGGTTTCTCAAGGGTTCAATCCAACCCAATCTAACCTGATTCTGGGTTAAGTTCAGTCTAACCTGGCCCAAATTTGAGAGAAGCAATTGTTACAGTAGTGAGGGATTAGATAGATTTGAATTGTAATATGTTCTCTCATCTCCTTAATTGAAATTTGAAAGTAGCCGACATGGTCACTATCACTCATCAGTCATCACACCCTCATCCATCCAATAAACCTGAAAACCGCTCTCCAACCTCAAGGTGAGAGTAACCCAACGAGAGCATCAGATTTGAGTCCCTATAGCAGTGCCATAATCTTAATGCAAATGGAATCTCCATGTCCAGTAGGACCTAAGAAGATCAAGTCACACTACTATATCTCCTACACTAGAAGGCCCAGATCCTCAAGGTACTGGCCCAAGTAATGGTTCCCTAGGACTTGATTGGATCATAGGTCAATTTGCTCTAGTGCAGATGCTCACACAGTTCAATGATAAGATTCTGTTTCTTTATAAATCTAACTAGAGAAATTTTGATTCTTAAAGCGGAACAAAGCTTTTCTGTTTCTCAATAAAACCGACTAGACAATTTTCAATTCTTAAAGAGGAATGAATCTTCTCTTCAGTAGTGTGTGATTCAATTATAAAGCCTAATTATAACTAAGGAAGTTTTCTCTTCTCCATTGTTCACAGAATAGCAGCTACAAATGTAATTAACTCAGCAATAATCTTTTTTGTCAGTTAATTCAGCAATAACCTGTACTTAATTAATTTACAACACCTACAATATTATTAGAAAAACATAAAATAGTCTCAGACTCCCAGACTCTTCAATCCCAGGGCCTAATACATAGGGGAATCCCTACAATAATTCATTTTTCTTTTTCTCTTTTTTTTTTTTGTTTTACTACAATTCATCTTTCTAGTGTCTTAGTTCTGCATTAGATTGTCCATATTGTAGCACTCAAGCACTGAACAAAACCTGATATGGATATGCAATATAATACTCCTTTCATGCAATAAGATATCTTCTTTTTATCAGTAATAAGGTGAGTATATCTTAGTGAAGCAAGATTACCCTATGGCTTCCAAAAAGGAAGGAGAAGACAGCCTTGTGTTCTTTCTTTGAATGACAATCTTAAACAAGAAAATAACCTAAACTTTATAGTTCAAATCAGAAAAGCCATAAGATAGCAGAGGACAACCTAGGTAGGACCATTTAAGCCCATGAAACTCTACATTTGCAGCTCCATAAAATGAAAACATGCACACAGTCACATATAAATACGTAGTTACATACCGAGAAGGATGGCCTTAAATAAAATGGAATGGTGGAACAAGATTCATCATTCACATAGCTAACCCATATAGTTGGGAGTAGGTATATACAAAGACAGAGAAGAGTGTAATCAACCTGAGAAGCTGTGTAGCAACTCGTTTCTTCGGGTCCAAAGTAAAATCCGTTAATTGATTCATCATAGAATTGGAAATGAATTAGGAAAATCTAAACATTTAGGAACTATATTAGGATCAAATGCCAATGTGAGAGAGAGAGAGAGAGAGGTTTACCTATTGATCTTCCTTTACATTTGGAGTTTCAGCTTTTTGCTCTTTCTTAAATCAAACACAGAGAGAGCGAGCGAGCTAGAGAGAGAGAGAGAGAGATGATTGAGAGAGAGAGAGAGAGATGATTGAGAGAGAGAGAGAGAATTAGCTAGGAAAGGAGAGTGCAGGAAGAAGATGAATCGTGAAGGGGGAGAGGCATGGAGGAGGAAACGTGGAAACCCCCCTGTATGATTTATATAGCGGCAGTCGATAGATCTTCGGTGGCAGTTTTAATCGACTGCCACTCTAAAGGAAGATTTAGGATCCATCATATTGATAGCTGAACAATGCTAGATGGTTGGACGAAATTTCAAAAATTTCCAATCCTTCCGGGAATCGTATCCCTTGAATTTCGAAAAACTACATTTTTCTTGGATCAGTCCTGCACTGAACTAGACCATATTTGAAACCTAACAAAGAAGGAAATGTATACCTGATACGGATACCACAAGTGTAGATCCCAAGGTGGAAGTTCACGCCCAAATCAGTTCCTAAAACCAGCTTCCACTAAAGATGGCATAGCTTGATCTTGAAGACAGTTCAGCAACGCAATTTTCAACAAATTTGCAATCCAACTACTTGGGTCGAACTAGGGAGGTGAGCACAGAATTTCTGTGATTTTTTCTTGTAAAAATCATAGAAAGAACTTATCTTTATCAGTCCCAAAAGCTATAGTTGAACTAGGGCTTCTTGGGAGACAAAGGAAGAAGACAAAGAGCAGAATTGACAAGTGTTCTAGATCAGTTTTCCCTCTTCTTCTTTTATCTCTTTATGGAGCACTTCTCCTAATCAAATTAGGAGATTATCCAAATCTTTATTTAGATCTAGATTCTATTAAGAGATAAGACTCATCTTCTTAAGAGGATAGGTGCTCCATACCCGTTTCCAAACCTAGATTCGCCCCATGTCAGTTGTCATGTGACATCTTAATTAATCACATTAATTATGGGCCTTAGGCCCATTAGCTATATGGCTCACGACCCAAGAGTGTTACTTGGCCAATTTAGGTTTTATTTGTATGGCATGGGACCCCACAATGACCTCACATAAGCCCACATGGGTTCGGCCCAGCCTCTGTGAAAAGGCCTGACTGAATTCACTGCTAAACGCAATGAACCCATGAGTTCATCACTATGGGCTCAAAATGGGCCAAACATTTATTGCTAAATGATTATTGAATCCAGCCATCTTATGAATACCCAAGGATAATGGACTTAAGTAAGATAAAGCCCATTAGGTAATCAGCCCTTAATGGTCTCTTACACATAACCTCTCAGCCCATAATGATCAAACATTGCTCGATGGGGAAGGACCTCTCTCCTGGTTGCAAGGTGCAATATCACTCTCTACTCGGATGGATCCCGTGAATTAAAACATTTTCCAAACACTTTTCATAAAACTTAATATATATATCATAAATATATTTTGTAAAAACCAAAATATAGAAAAATCACTATGATCACCCACTTAAGTGAATTCTCAGACTGCCCCAACATACCCAAGTTTTGACCCACAAATGATCTCATTGATTGGCATATCAAAGACAACTCAATTTGACACCTTGTGTAGTACTATAATCAAGTCTAGGGGTTATGTGTAACTTTCCAGTTTTGCCCATCAATCTCCAAGGTCCAGGGCATAACTAAAAAATGGTCTGGGTTCAATGTTTCAACCAAATGCACACTACATGTGCTTCGGGTCTAACCCTAGCAGCTGAGACAAGCTGCTCCAACTTCTTTGGCAGCACATCAGTGTCAGCATTGGCAGGATAAATTCCCTAAGTCTATCAAATGGCTGAGAACATTCTAAACTAACACGATTTTCATAAATGTCCAATTTAAGGGGTAATTTCACAGAAACATACCAATATCAACATGAAACAATAATGTACTTTTACTCATTTGCAATAAATTTATCTGTACATTAATCTGATTAGAGCTAAGGGCATACACTGTCTAACACGGTAAAGATCAATATTTCTAGTGGCAGCCGCCAAACAGGAAATAGCACTAGTACTAGTGGYAGCATTAATAGTTCATATCAAAATAACAAAGTTTTGGAGATTTGAATAGGAAATAGCAGGTCAAGCCTCACTTACCGAAACCTCTTTTCCTTTTGATAAATTAGATTTTGAAGTTTTCTTCCCAAAATGTAGTGTCTTGATCCATTTTCCTAGAGATTTTCTCTGCACAGATACATATAAATCATAAGAAATAGAAATATGAAAAGAACTAAATCAAGAAAACTCCAAAATTGCATCCAAAGCTTTAATTTCTTGGTGTATGAATCCAATCATCTTCCTCCAACACCAATAATAGCAACAACTAAAATGTATTCTGAGAAAAAAATACAAAAAAGGTAGACTTCCAAAAATTGAAAAAAAATTTGCAGTTTATCCAGTTAAAAAAATAAAGAGAAAATATCAACAAAATCCAACAATTTGTACAAAGGGCTAAATACAACTGGATCTGCCAACCACAATTGATATTCATCAAATTGTTTTTGTTGACTAGAGAAAAGCAAAAGTACTACTTGAAAACCAGTAAAACCCGCTTCTTGTATTCACCATGTACTACAATGACACATGAGAAATATCCCGAAAAGGACAACAAATTCACCCACCAACGTTCTCACCTCAGTGTTAACCCGGCTTTGAACCCAAATCCTTTCAGCCATTACCCGTTCGGGCATTTTATTATTAACCTCTGAAACAACAGCAATCTTGGGGGATACAAAAGAAAACTGCAGAGATGGTCACAGGTCAATGTTTCAGTCCTGCAATTTCATAGTGGTTGAATGGTAATGCTCAAAACTTGAGGTGATTTGTTATCAGCCCACCCACTGACTTCCAGATTTTGAGGTTTTTTTTTTTTTTTTTTCTTTTTTTTTTTTTAACGGTCTCTAACCTCTAATGACTTCACAAACTGACCTTGTGGGAACCTTGCTCCTTGGTAGAATCAAAGATCTAACTCCCTAATTTTGCAAGAATCTGTCACACCCCTAAGCCTATGACCAACAAACTGAAATCCTTGGATGTCTGCACACCTGCTACAGCCACTCAGGTTTTGCTTCATGAGGGTTCTTGCTGTAGTTGCAGCACTAAGAATCAGCCATGGGACGCTGGTGAAGTTGATCTTTACAAACAAGGCAAACACTCAAGGTGATCAACACTATATGGACAAGCTTGTATATATATATATATATATATATATATATATATATATATNTTTTTTTTTTTTTAACGGTCTCTAACCTCTAATGACTTCACAAACTGACCTTGTGGGAACCTTGCTCCTTGGTAGAATCAAAGATCTAACTCCCTCTCTCTCTCTCTCTCTCTCTCTCTCTCTCTCTATAAGTATGTATATATATATATATATATATATATATATATATATATATTTATTTTCTTTTGCTTATTGTTTTTTTTTCCTTTTTTTTTTAATGGAAGTACATACTAGGATACTCTAACCCATGGGTGGGGCCATTCACTTATGAATTTAGACTTAAGCCCAAAAAACTCCTACTTCTTTAACCAACTCCCATGTATATGAAATTTTATTCAAACTTATCAAGTTCAACAACAAATAAGCATCAATCATGAAGAAAATACTAACATCCAAACTTGATCGGAGTTAAAAATAAAAAACACTCATGCTTAATCCAGCAGAAACTAAGAAGAAATTATTCATCCTATTCAACACAAGGAATCATTTTAACATAAAAAAACTAACCACTAATGACCCAACTTATGCATATTCAAGTAAACTCGGTCAAAATGCTCTATAACCGACACAATTATGGATTCCAAAGAGGTAAAAAGAAGTTAAGATCAGATTATTCAAGAAAGCACACCTTCTATATTACCAAACTAGGAAACCACTGATATTTTAAAGCCAGTTGATACCAAATTGTTATTTAAAAGCCGAAACTGATTGCCACAAATGAAACCGGTAAGGGAAATGGTGTTCACAATGTTCTCAGCATCCCCAGTGGAGTTGCCATTCTGTGAAAGTCGGAAAAATGACCCCAGCAGTTCACTTCATGCCCGAATATATGGAGTCGCCACTCATCAGAGGGAAGGGGTTAGGCATCCCTCTCTCTGGTTGGTGTGAACACCATAATTCCCTATTTACTTGAAACTCAAAATTGAGAGTCCAGGTTATCCACCAATTGGGAAGGATATAGAATCCTCTCTTTTCCCCTCCAAACTGACCCCTTTTGGACATAGGGGTTTGAGCAAAAGGATGAATTCTCACCCCTTTTCTATTAGAACCCCCACCATCATACTTAGTTGCCTGGTCTGAAGGGTGAAAGAAAGAGAAATTACAAAAACCCTTCAATTTTTGGAGGACCTGACAGTTCTTAAAGTCAAACTTGAATGCAAGACAAAAAGCAAGATTAATCTGGCAAGGAGAAAATATAGAGAAATATACATAAAAAAGGGAACTAGGAGATGTATTCGAATTGAAAAACTATGCTCTCTGACAACTAAGAAGGATATGAATAACGCTCCCCTTCACTTCCAGACCAACCCCTTTTGGATGCAAGGACCTAAGCAAAAGGGTAGGAAACCCTTTTTCAATCAGAGCCCTCACATTTGAACTCAATTAGCTGTTTGGACGTGTTAAGGGAGCATGCCAATCCCTCTAGATGCCGGAAAGAACAAATGTTCTCGCACTCGCAGATAAGATAAGAAAGATGCAAACAAAAAATTAAGAACAAAAGAATAAAAAGAAACTAAAAAAGAAACTGAACGAAAGGAAATATAAATGTCTGAGGGTGAGGTAAGGTCGCTACCTCGATGTAGCCTTAGAATAAGTGTTGAATGCTACTGGGTGTTGTCGAAATAGAAGCCAAATGAATGGAAGATTGGCTTTCTGATAACTACATCGAACTATCAAAATTCAATTGATTGAAACGGTGGTGCAGAGGGAAAAATGACCTGGTTAATATTGCTTTGGAACGCCTTAACTACCCTTACTACAAGATTATGCTTGATGGGCTATAGAGATGGAAGATGGGATTGGTGATTGACCAGTAATCCGAAAGATGAGGAGAGGAGAAGAGATGGCAAGAAGGGTGAGGTTGGTACGAAAATGATGAGAATAAACAGGGAGATGTGAGTGCCTATTGCTGGTTGGGAGATGTAAGTGCCTACTGCTTGAAATGTGGTATGGGAAATCCAAGCTCACCACCCTTTGTCGCACTCTGTGTTTGCTACCAGGTTGAAGACAATGAAAACCCCTTAGTACAATCCCTCTCTCTTTCTCTATCAAATCGTCTCTTCTCTCGCTTGAACTGAGAAGCCCGAGGTCTCGGGGAAACTTACAAAATGGGAAATCGAACTCAATGAGTACGACATCCAGTTTGAGCAATGACCAGAAAACAAGGCGCAGGTCTTGGAAGACTTCGTCGCCGAGTGTACCTTCAACTCACTGACCCCTAAAGTTGTCGAGCTAGTAATCACTTCGGAGGTGTCGACCAGTGCGGCACCGGCCCTGGCCCGAGAAACCCTAACCAGGGATGAGGATCCCTAGATCCACCACGTGGATGGCTCATCCAACTAGTGCAGAAGAGGGGTTGGACTAACCCTCTATGGGCCTAGCGAGTTAAAGTTGGAGTACGCCCTTCGGTTTGCATTCCGAGCGTCGAATAATGAAGCCGAATATGAGGTACTAATAGTCGGGTTGTCACTAGAAAAGGAAGTTGGGGCTAGGCATCTCGTGGTGTGCAGCGGCTCCTAACTAGTAGTCAACCAAGTGAGTGGATAATATGAGGCTCAGGAGCCTGCCATGCCGGCCTACCTGGCCAAGGTAAGGGAGCTCCTACCTAGCTTCCACTCTTGGCATATCTAGTAGATTTTGAGATTGGATAGTGTAATCGACGCACTCTCAAAGTTGGCTAGTGTAATCGACTCCACAAGAAGGAGAGTTTATATAGAAGATTTGTTGCGCCCGATTATAGAAAAGGTGGCAGAAGAGGTTGTCCTTGTGATGACAGCAAAACTGAGCTGGATGGATATGCTCATTGACTATTTGTGCCACAGGTGAAGGGAAGGGAGATCCAACATATGGATGGCTGAACCATGCAGGATGGCTAGGTGAAATTTCAAAAATTTCTTTTCTCCCTTTCGAGAATCATATTGACAATTTTAGAAAAACTGCATTTTTCAAGGATCATTCTTGAAACAAACCGGACTAGATCTAAAACCAAAATAATGGGAGAGCAATACCTGATACGGAATCCACAAGCGTAGCTCCCAACATAGGTGTTCACACCCAAAGAGGGTACTAAAACCTGCCCCCACTAAAGATGGCATAGCTTGAGATGATGTAGGTTTAGCAATGCAGTCCTTCAACAAGAACTGCAATCCTTCAGCAAGGATCAAGCAAGGGATGGTGAGCACGAATTAAATCAGATTTTTCTTGTAAAAATCAGAATCAAGATCCAATCTTGATTAGTCTAAGAAACTGGAGATCGAATAAGGTAGGGCGGCAAGAACAGAGGGAGAGAACTGAGAGCAGAAAAAGGTGAAACTGAAGCAATCCACCCCTCTATTTATAAGCCTTAAGGATCGACTTCTCCTAATCCAATTAGGAGTTTCCTAATCCAAATCTTTATTTGGATCTGGACTCCTTAAGTGATAAGGCTTATCCCCTTATCTTATATGTTGATCCAAACCCAGATCCATATCCATATTCGCCCCATGTAACATGACTACTTAAGTTGTCATGTGACACCCTGATTAATTATATTAATCTTGGGCCCTAGGCCCATCAAGTAAGTGGGTTCGCTTCCCCTTTTAATTGCTGGCTAACTTGGCTCTCTTTGTATGCCATAGGACCCTAAGATCTCACAAAAGCCATATGGGTTCTGCCTAGCCTCTATTACAAGGCCTAGCTGAATTCACTATTGTACACAATGAACCCTTGAGTCCATTAGTATGGGCTCTTAATGGGCCCAACATTTACACTAAATGGTCCTTGAGTCCAGCCACCTTATGAAGGCCAAGGACAATGGTTCTTAAGTGAGATTAGCCCATCAGGTATGAAGCCCTAAATGGTCTTACACTTAACCTCTCAGCCCATAATGATCAAACACTACCCTATAATAGAGGACCTCTCCCTCGGCTACAAGGTACAGTGTTGCACTCTCTGCTCAGATGGATCCTGGGAATTAAAACCTTTTGCAAACCTTTTTCATAAACATAATATATATATATATTCATATAAATATATATTTTGCAAAAACAAATCTAAAAAATGGTTGAAATCGACTACCAACAATTCTGGTTTCCATCAGAAAGAGCACAGTCCTCGATCATTCACTTTGTCTGACAAAGGGGCTGATCCTGTCACTATGATCACCCACTCGAGTGAATTCTCAGACTACCCCAACATACCTAGGTACAGTGTTGCACTCTCTGCTCGGATGGATCCCGGGAATTAAAACCTTTTGCAAACCTTTTTCATAAAACATAATATATATATATATATATATATATATATATAAAAACAAATCTCAAAAATGGTTGAAATCGACTGCCAACAATTTTGGTTTCCATCAGAAAGAGCGCAGTCCTCGATCATTCACTTTGTCTGACAAAGGGGTTGATCCGGTCACTATGATCACCCACTCGAGTGAATTCTCAGACTACCCCAACATACCTACTCCAACATAACTATCAAAGATAGCCCAATCCAACACCCAGTGCAGTAGCATAATCGAGTCTAGGAGTTAGGTGTAACTTTCCAGTTTTTCCCACTAGTCTCCAAGGTCCAGGGCATAATTGGAAATGGTTCGGGTTCAGTGTTTCAAGTAAACACACACACTACATGTGCTTCAGGTCTCACCTTGGCAACTGAGATAAGCTACCCCAACCAACTTGGCAGCACATTAGTGTCAGCCTTGGTGGGATAAACCTCCCCAGGTCTATCCAATGACTGAGAACATTCTAAACTAACACGAGTCTCATAAGTGTCCAGTTTAAGGGTAATTACACAAAAACATACCAGATATAAAATGAATCAATTATGTACTTTTATTCATTTATAATAAATGCATATGTACATCAATATGATTGGAGCTAAGGGCATACACTGTCTAACAAGAGGACCCTACCAAAGGAGTGCAATGCAGCTCAAAGGGTAGAGTGACGGGCAGCTTGCTACGTTATCATGGGCGAGCAGCTATATAGGAGATCATTCATGCTCCCCTACTTGCGCTACATGCGCCAAGCTGAAGTAGGCCAAGTATTATAGGAAATTCATGAAGGACTCTGCAGAGGACACTTAGGGTAGGGCGCTCACCCAAAAAGCATGCGACAAGGATACTACTGGCTTACAATAAAAGCGGGCGCAACCAAACTAGTGTAGAAATGAGATAAATTCCAGCGACACACCAATATCCTACATAACCTAGCTGCCAACCTGAAGTATCTTACTAGTCCATGGTTATTTGCACATTGGGGAATTGACATACTGGGCCCCTTTTGACCAGTGATCGGACATAGATGATTCCTAGTCATAGCAGTTGATTATTTCACAAAGTGGGTAGTGGCTGAGCCGCTAGTAACCATTACAGCTCAGAATGTTCAGAACTTCTTTTGGAGGAATATCATATGCAGATTTGGACTACCAAGGGTATTGATCTCAAACAATAGCAAACAATTTGAAAATATCAAATTTCAAAATTGGTGCATAGAGATGGGCATATAGCAGAATTTCACCTCGGTTGCCCATCCTCAAGCTAATGGTTAGGCCGAGGTAACAAACAAGGCAGTCCTTTGTGGCCTCAAGGCTCAGCTTTCCCGAGCTAAAGGTTTGTGGGTGGATGAACTACCCAGTGTGTTATGGGCCTACCAAACAACTATCAAGACGGCGAATGGTGAATCACCCTTGAACTTGACATATACAACTGAAGTTGTGATCCCAACAGAAATTGAAGTACCAACCTTGCGATTCGAGAATTATGATGAAGAGACTAATGAGGATGATCTATGGACCAACCTCGACTTGATAGAAGAAGTTCGTGATTGATGAGAATGAAAAATATCATATTTTTCTCCCTTAATATTTAGTTTTTTATATTTATTTTATGCCCAAATGCACTCATTATTCTTATATTTTGGTTTAGGGCACGGAAGGAGGCGTTAAGTGAAAAACAAGGTTAATCGGGTAATTCTGGACAGTTTCGGCACCGCGTTGTAATTTGGGCATAACTCTCTCATCCGGATTCTGATTCATGATGTGTTGGAAAGATAAGGAAAAGTTATACAACTTTCCTGTTTTGAGTTTTGATAGATATAGATTAATCAAAGTTAAAATTGGGCACGAATTATTTGCAACTGCATTGGTGACGTGCTGGAAACATTCCTTCGCYTGCAAGTTTTCATATGTGAAATTACCACTCTCCCACTTACACTAGAACTTCATTTTATCCTATTTTCGAATTTTTTCTTGACAATTCAGACTTGGAGACTATTATCTAGAGAAATTTTAGGAGATTTTCTAGGCTTCTCTTGGGGGGAAGTAGAGAAAAAGAAAAGAAGAGAAAGAAAATCAAGAAAGCAATCAGATTTTAGCTGCCGCACCTCTCTTCTATTCTCTTCTCCCTTCTCTGAATTTTCTTGAGTTTTCACCATGACCATGCATGGCTAATTCTGATACTTGGTTGAAGGAAATAGAAGCCTCAGAATCAACAAAACTATGAGATCTAATTTGATTATTATTGTTCGATTTATACTTTGAATATCGAATGTTCTTCTATGTTTATGTTTATGATTGTTTCGTCTGATTGCTAGGAGGCCTACTAGTTTATTATTCATCACAATCTACTACTAGGTTAGATATCAGATCCATAATTGTTTGATCCCTCTAATTTGCGAAGCAACTAGGGTTTAATGATTTGCTACGTTAGAAATCGTTAGATCTTAGGAAGAACACTCGACTAAATTAAATGCAACCGCTTGTGCTTGTGTTGTTTAGTTTCATCGATCTCTAATGCTTAAGGATACTGCTGGATTAAATATTTAACGCTTGTTTAGGGGTTGTTCAGTAGTAAGGGTTAAGAGGATCGCTTGTTTTCTAATTAACTAGATTAGGGAGATTTAGTAAAATAATTCCTACGATGAATATTCAAAGTCTGAATTGATTTATCCTTGCATCGATGAGCAGTAGTGAAATTCTGATGGTGAATGTTGACTTAGACCAAGATTCGTTCTTTTGATTAATTTCAACACTTTGAATTGCCTTATTTCCCATTTGAATTTTGTTCTTTTCAATTCTGATTTTCTTTCTTTTTAATTCTGGTTTTTGTTACATACAACCCCCCTCCATCTTTGTTTACGCAACACACAAATTAGGTTAGACACTCTCTGTGGGAATGATCCTTACTCGCACTATTGCATTTAATTTTTACGAGTATGGGTTTTATTTGTGGGTGTCTACGACAGCATGCCAGTGATCTCGCCTACATTCGGACCTTAGCATACCAACAGTAAGTGGCTCGATACTATAATGCCCGAGTCAGGAGATGCCAATTTAGGGTTGACGACCTTGTACTAAAGAAGATTATGGTTTCTGAGCCCGGTGTGGGAAAGCTAGGTCTGAACTGGGAAGGCCCTTATAGAATCTTCAGAGTGTTTAGCGAAAATGCATACGAGCTTGAAACATTGGATGGGAAGATGGTACCCCACACATGGAATATAGACAACCTAAAGAGAAATTATGTGTAAAAAGAAAGAAGAGTTCCGAGCTACGTCCATGAATTCGCAAAATTTTACTAAGTATAAGATGAAGCCTAAGGGATGGCAAATCACTTTCAGCACTAAGGCACCTAGGCCGACCTACCAGCAGCTTGGCCAAATTCTGATATATAAAGTCTTGGTATTTTCATTGAAAAAGAAATCATGTTATATGAAAACAAAGAAAATTTCATTAAGTTTCTAAAGTCGAGGTACATCAAAAAAAGGGAAAAGAAAAGAAAAGAAAAAAAGAGAGGAAAAACCTCAAGTAGAAAAGTTCGAATAACATGGGAGCATAGGCCCAAGAAACATCACCCTACAAGAGCACGTAGGCTCCTGGAAACATCATTAGGAAAGTAAGAGAAATACCCAACATTAAGGCCAACCTATTGTTCATCACCGCACTGCAGCTCATCGTCGACATCATCACCCTCTCTTGAAGGAAGGTGAGATACATCATATGGATGGCTGAACCATGCAAGATGGTTAGAAAATTTTTCAAAAATTTCTTTTAGCCTTCTAGGAATCGCATTCCCTAGTTTTAGAAAAACTACATTTTTCAAGGATCGTTATTGCACCAAAAATGGACCAGATTTGAACCAAACAAGAGGGAGAAGTATACCTGATACGGATTCCACAAATGTAGCTCCCAAAGTGGTACTTCATGCCCAAATTGAATCCCAAAACCAACTTCCACTGAAGATGGCGCAACTTGCAATGAAGCCAGTTCAACAACGCAGTTTTCAGCAAAACTGCAATCCAACACCTTGGGTTGAACTGGGGAGGTGAGCATGGTTTTTCTCTGATGTTTTCTTGCAAAAATCAGAGATTAAACTGATCAGATCAGTCACAAGAAGGGGAGATCGAACTAGGGTTTTTGGGGCAGCAAGAGCAGAGAGAACTAAAAGTAGAGTGATTTGAAGCAGTTCGATCTTTCTTTTCTTAAGTCTTAAGGAGCACCACTCCCAACCGAATTAGGAGGCTCCTAATCCAAATCTTTATTTGGATTTAGATTCTATTAGTGGATAAGAGTTATCTTCTTATGAGAATGGGTGCTTTGGACCCATATCCAAACCCATGTTCACCCAAGTCTCATGATAGCTTAAGAAGTCATGTGACCACTTGATTAATCTCATTAATCATGGGCTTTAGGCCATTAAGCAAGAGGCTCATGTCCCTAGGAAGTTGTTGGCCCATTTAGGTTCAATTTGTATGGCGTGGGACCCCAACAATGACCTTACATAAGTGCACATGGGTTCGGTCCAGCCTCTAAGAAAAGGCCTAGCCGAATTCACTATCAAGTACAATGAACCCCTGAGTCCATCAGTATGGGCTCTTAATGGGCCCAACATTTATAGTTAATGATCCTTGAGTCCAGCCATCCTACGAAGGCCTTAGGATAGTGCAATCCCAATCATCCACTCGAGTAAATTCTTAGACTGCCCCAACATACCCAAGTTTTGACCCCTAAAGGATTTCATTGATTGGCATATCAAAGACAGCCCGATCCGACACCCAGTGCAGTACCATAATAAAGTCTAGGAGCTAGGTGTAACTTCCCAATTTTGCCACTCAGTCTCCAAGGTCCAGGGCATAACTGGAAAATGGTTTGGGTTCAGTGCTCCAAACAAACACATACATGTCCTTCGGGTCCAACCCTAGTAGTTGAGACAAGCTGCCCCAACTTCTTTGGTAGCACATTAGTGTTAGCCTTGGTAGGATAAACTCCCTAAGTCTATCCAACGGTTGAGAACATTCTAAACTAACAGGAGTCTCATAAGTGTCCAGTTTAAGGGGTAATTACACAAAAACATACCAATGATAACATGAAACAATTATGTACTTTTATTCATTTACAATAAATGTATTTGTACATCAATCTGATTGGAGCTAAGGGCATACATTGTCTAACAACTCCCACTTGTACTTAGGTCCAATATGGTACAAGCCTCAGTCCCATACTGCCCATATGTTTTTCAAACACTTTCTGTGTCAGTGGCTTAGTCAATGGGTCTACCACATTCTCCGCTGATGCAACCTTTTGAACCTAGATGTCCCCTCTATGAACAATCTCCCGAAGTACGTGATTCTTCATCTCGATGTGCTTTGACTTCGAGTGGTCTCTTGGCTCCTTAGCCTGAGCAGTGGCTCTAGTGTTGTTGCATAATAGTGGAATGGGTAATGTGCTGGATGGAACAACTCCTAATTCCTAGATAAACTTCTTCATCCAAATTGCTTCCTTGGCAGCTTCACTTGCGGCAATGTATTCGGCCTCGGTCGTAGAATCTGCTGTGGACCCTTGTTTGCTGCTTTTCCAACTAACTACACTGGACCCCATTGTGAAGATGTAACCAGATGTAAACTTTCTATCATCTGGGTCTGACTGGAAGTCGGCATTAGTATACTCGACCATCTTTAGTGAACTACCATCGAAGATAAGACAATATTCTTTAGTCCTTCTTAGGTATTTGAGTATGTTTTTAGCAGTGGTCCTGGGTTTGATTGGTATATACTTACCACACTCATAGCCTGAGCAATGCCTGGCCGAGTGCACAACATGGCATACATGATGCTCCCTACGGCAGAGGCATAGGGAACCTCTCTCATGCCCTCTATCTTCTCAGGGTCTTGGGAGATATACCCTTAAAGAGAGTGACTTCATGCCTAAAAGGGAAAAATCCCTTCTTGGAGTTCTTCATGTTGTACCTGTTGACGATCTTGTCAATGTAAGTAGACTGGGATAATCCTATTATCCTTTTTGATAAATCTCTATAGAGTTGAAGTCCCAAGATGTAGGAGGCTTCTTCAATATCTTTCATGGAGAATTGCTGCGAAAGCCATACATTTATCGTAATAAACATTCCTACATCATTCCCAATGAGTAGAATGTCGTCTACATACAAAATTAGGAACATAACCTTGTCTTCCACTATTTTTCTATACATACAAGGTTCATCCGAATTCTACTCAAAGTCAAACTATTTGACCGTAGAGTCATATCGGATGTTCCAACTTCTAGAAGCTTGCTTTAATCCATAAATGGATATGTTCAGTTTGCATACCATATGTTCCTGAAATGAAGCCTTAAGGTTGCTGCATATAGATATCTTCAGTAAGATCTCCATTCAGGAATGATGTTTTGACATCCATATGCCAAATCTCATAATCGTAGCGTGCTTCTATAGCTAATAGAATATGAATAGATTTAAGCATGGCCACAGGAAAAAAGGTTTAATCATAATTGGCTCCTTTCTGAGTGTACCTTTTTTCTACAAGATGAGCTTTATAGGTCTCAACCTTTCCACCAGGGCCCTTTTTCCTCTTGTAGATCCATTTGCAACCAGTTGCTTTCACTCCATGGGGTGGGTCTATGAGAGCCTAGACTCCGTTGGTTTTCATTGAATCCATCTCGACTTTTATGGCATCTACCCACTTTAAGGATTCTATGTCTATCATAGCTTCCATATAAGTCACGGGATCTTTCTCACTGTTCGTGGCTTCCATCAATTATCTTTCTTGATCATAGCCGTAACAATCTAGAGGTCTAGACATTTCGACTAATAAACACCTGATCTCTCCTCAGCTCTCCTCATCAAGGACAATTTCTTGGCAATGATTGTTCAAGATGTATTATTCTTCCAAGAAGTAGGCATTTCGACTAACAAACACCTTCTGTTCTCTCGGGTCATAGAAAAGGTACCCTACAGAGCCCTTGGGGTAGACTATAAATAGGCAATGACTGGCCTTGGATTCTAATTTGTCTACACTTGTTCTTTTAACATGTGCTAGACAACCCCAAATCTTCATGTGTCTCACACTTGGTTTCTTGTTGGTTCATAGCTCATAAGGAGTCCTAGGAACGAATTTGGTTGGAACCTAGTTCAGCACGTATATTGCAGTCTCCAATACATGCCCCCAAAAGGATATAGGTAGTTCTGAATGCACGAGGAGTGATCGGACCATATCTAAAAGAGCTCAGTTTCTTCTCTCTAACACATCGTTGGACCTCATGTCGTAGCTCTTGGTTGAATTTTCGACAATCTGTCCACCATATGGTGTCCTTGTTCCAGCCAAATACTATGAGATAGAAAGAATTATTTATTCTTCCAATCTTTAACTTTTGAGGGAAAGTCATCTAAAAGCTTGTGGCCTTTGTGGAAAGGAAGATAAAAATAGTAGGGAATGTGGGGGACTATTTTCATAACACATAGCCTGACAAAAGTGCCTAAATCTTAAGGAAAATTGTGGTGATGGCACAAAGAAATCAAACCTACCAAAGTTTGGACAACATTACGATGAAGCTGACCTAAAGAGACACCATAATGGGAAAGTACATCAGGAATGAAAGGATGTAAAGGAAAGTGAAGGCCAGCGACCAGCTCCTCCTCGAAGACACGAACCTTGTCTTGGACGTGAATCTATGGAAAATGATCAGGGTCAGGCTGGATGCAGTCAAACTTATTGGCAATTTGGTAAAGAGTATACATCTTGACTATACACTCTCCAGATAGCTTGGAAGGACCAAAGGGAGACTCCTCTCGACTCCACCTCGGCCACTAGTTGGGACGACAAAGTGTAGGCCTGAGAACCCTCCTTGTCACGTGGTGAACTCCTCCCTCTCACCCATACAAAATTTAGTGACCTATCCTCAGAAGGCTCATAAGACATATTTACAAGGGAAGCTACTCACCAGGTGAAAAAGATAGGAAAACCAGCACCGACGATGAACAAGACTATGGTAGGCGAACAGACAGCAACACATCGATTGAGATCTCCACTGATCGGTCACCCTCTTCCTTAGAGAAAAGTACAGAAACAATGCGAATGGGACCTTAGTGGGGACCCCATATTTATAGTCTATTGGGAAGAAAGATCAATGGCTAAGGCGTGCTAACAACCAATCGATGGTCGAGAAGATTCCACTACATGCGAGCTATTTTGATTTTGAATCTTATGCACCCATTGAGCGTGCCCCTTTTTCAAATTTAAAATTTGAATTCTATCACAGTCCCACCTTGTCTCAGACCGGACCGGGTAGTGAGTCGTGCAACCTATGAACCGGTCGGACCAATTACCATATTGAGAATTACTCCCTTCACCGATATGACACTGGCTCGAGAGTGGGGGTCAATTTGGTCCTCCGAATGACATCACAATACATGGCACCTAAGTGACACCTTGGCACTAAGTAAGCAGATCACCTCGACAAGTCGGCTCGTAGCACCTTGCATAGGCCTACCTGGAGTACCTCAACTCGACCAAACTAAAAGGACTCCAAGCTAGGAGCGACCTAATTCCAAACTGGCCGAGCTATGAGAAATACCACTAGTGACCTACAAGGCACACTCACTAACTTGTCACATAGATCTGTTGCCAGTCTAGGATCTTTGGAGCATTGATGAGTCAACCGTTAGGCCGGCCTACCCGCAATGCGCGCATCAGATTTAATCGGATGGACCTTAGCCCCCTACGCAGATTACGTAACTAGCGTTATTACTCGAATTAATGAAAACGACCATGCAAGGACCTGAGAACCGTTACGAGGTCTTTAAGCACCATGCCTATAAAAAAGGCTCATTTCTACCTAAAGAGGTACGTGCGATTAAGCTCTTACACTCTCTAGATCCTCAAGAATTCTAACAAATCTTTGTTGACTTAAGTATCGGAGTGTTCACCCCGCGTACAAACAACTCGGGCACTCTAACTCTTTTTCTTGCAGAACAGCATATCTCGGCCCAATTCAGCTTCGTCACCGACAAGGCAAGCATCCGAATCATACGTGAGAGCCATCAGATTATGATCTATCAGGGGCAAAAGATTTTTAAACTCTACAATTGATTTTAGGAATGCTCGAATTGAAAGTTTTTTTATTAGTCATTTTCTCGAAAGTAGCTCACACGAGATTTTTTTTGGATTTTTCCAAGTTAATACTTTTGATTTATTTTGCATGAAGGAAAGCCATAGATTTTGATGAATTTTGATGCGTATTTGATTATTCTCGAAGGTGGATCGCACGAAGTGCAAGTTTTTGATGAATTTTGATGGGTATTTGATTATTCCCAAAGGCAAATCACATGAAATGAAAGTTCTTGATGAATTTTGATGGGTATTCAATTATGCCCGGAGGTGGATCACACAAAGCGAGAGGTTTTGATGAATTTTGATAGGTATTCGATTATGCCTGAAGGTAGACCACACAAAGCAAAGGTCATACAAAGTGAAAGATTTTGATGAATATCAATGGGTATTTGATTAAGCCCGAAGGCGAAGTGAGAGATTTCAATGAATTTTGATGGGTATTCAATTATGCTTCAAGGCAGATTACACGAAGTGAGGGTCATACGAAGTGAAGATTTTGATTAATTTTGATGGGCATTTGATTATGCCTGAGGGTGGACCGCACGAAGTGAGAGATTTTGATAAATTTCGATGGGTATTCAATTATGCATGAAGGCGGATCGCACAAAGCAAAAGATTTTGATAAATTTCGATGGGTATTTGATTATGCTCAAAGGCAGATTGCACAAAGTGAGTGAGGGTCACACGAAGTAAAAGTTTTTGATGAATTTCGATGGGTATTTAATTATGCCCGAAGGCGGATCGCACGGAGTGAGAGATTTTGATGAATTTCGATGGGTATTCGGTTATTCTTGAAGACGGATCACATGAAGCGAGGGTCACATTAAGCAAAAGTTTTTAATGAATTTTGATGGGTATTTGATTATGCCCAAAGGTGGATTGCATGGCACGAGAGATTAATATAAATTTCTATGGGTATTCGATTATGCCTAAAGGTAGATCGCATGAAACAAGGGTCGAGCAAAGTGAAAGATTTTGATGAATTTTGATGGGTATTTGATTATGCCCGAAGGCTAATTGCATGAAGTGAGAGATCTTGATAAATTTTGATGGATATTCAATTATGCCCAAAGGCAGATTGCACAAAGTGAAGGTCCCACAAAGTGAAAGATTTTGATGAATTTTGATGGGTATTTGATTATGCCTGAAGGCGGATCGCACGAAGTGAGAGATTTTGATAAATTTTGATGTTTATTCAGTTATGCCTGAAGGAAAATTGCAAGAAGCGAGAGATTACGATGAATTTTGATGGGTATTCGATTATGCTCGAAGGCGGATAGCATGATGAGGGTTGCATGAAGCAAAAGATTTTGATGAATTTCGATGGGTATTCAATTATGCTCAAAGGCGGATCACACGAAGCGAGAGATTTTGATGAATTCCAATGGGTGTTCAATTATGCCCAAAGGCATATTGCATGAAATGAGGGTCACACATAGCAAATGTTTTTGATGAATTTTGATAGATTTTTTAAATTTTGAATGATTTAGAAGAAAGAAAGTTGGATGATTAATGACTTTTGGATTTAGACAACATAGATGAAAGCAACTTGCATGAAAGGATTATGAAAGAAAAGAATTTTAGGTAACTTTAGATTTGGAGAGACAATGCAAAGAACTTTGAATTAGGTGCATGCCAAAATTTTGGTTGAAAGAAAATTTGATGAAAGATTGTTGGATAATGAAAGAAATTTGTTTGAAAATTCTTATATGGTTGAGATGAAAGACTTTTGGATGATTTTAGGTTTTTGAGAGAAGTTTTGGATAAGTTGGAAAATATTTTTGGATGCTTTCGATGAAACAAAAAAGGATGCTATTGAGCTTTTCATTTTGTTTTTTCCTTTTTTTATTAATCAAACAAGGATTAAGTGGATGGTGAGAACTTATTTCCAACAAAACAATGACACTCAAAAGAGCCCACTTACCCTTAATGTTGTGTGAAATCTGATGGTACTAGCACTATTGGTTTGAGAGATATGCGTCTTAGAAAATGTTAAATGCCAATTGGAAATTCACTTTGGGAAAATATTCGAGCAAGAACTAGTTTCCCCTTCGTGCAAAGATTGAATCTTCATGACTTTGTTGAATCGAACTTCTTGTGCTTCGATATGCTTGCCCCGAGTTAGGAACTTTTTTTTTTGTTTTGTTTTTTTTTTCTTGCCCTTTTTCCCCTGGTTTAGTTTTTCTAGGTCAGACTTCGTTTTTTCTTCTTCTTTTGTTTTCTCATTTGGGGTACCTACACTTCATTCCATCAACAAAAAAAAGGTGTTCCCAAGGTTAGCTTGCTAATCTTTCAAAGATCGAGGTCTTATTGGATGGGACGAAATGTGACTTAGGACAAGGTTCAAAGTTAAAAGATAGTAGGCTGAAATGTTCTTTTGACATAGGACAAGGTTCAAAGTTAAAAGTGCTTTTAGCACTTTTTTTGGCTTTTCTTCTTTTCCTTTTTTCCTTCCATTTTTTTATTCCCTTTGGATGAGAAATGATTTTCATGTACTTCAATGCCATGATCCATACATCTTTCTTGGTCCAGGAGGACTTTTTATTGGGGTGAAGAACGAGGTGGGGTTAGGATGAAATTGGAAACAGATATTTAGCTTAGTTTCCTCAGTTTTTTTTTCTTTTTTTCTTCAAAATTGCACTTTTCTGACTTAGTTTTTCCTTTTGACTTGTTGTATGGGCATTCAAACATTTGACATCTATCTATTGAGAAAGGGGTTTACTCAAAAAGATGTTCAAATGATTGGTTTGTGGATTAAAGAAAAGATAAAATGATTTACAGATGGCTTCCGTTCATCTCTTATGAAATGAAATACATGTTAATCTTGTTCCCAATTGATCCTTCAAGGGAGAAGTATTACTCTTTGACAATGTTGGGGCTCTTCAATGAACTTGCCCCTAGTTCTTTTTACTTTTTTATGCTCTTTTTCATGCTTTTTCTTTCCTTTTTCCTCTTTCTCTCTCTTTTTTTTTTGCCCTTTGATTTGCCCTTTTGATTCAAGCATCTTTGGAAACTTGTGGGTTTTGTCAAAGAAAGGTTTAGATGAAAGGCTCAAATTGGCTGACTATCATCTAAATGAATGATGAGGGATCAGGGGAAATAACCGACCAAAAATCGCCTCTAGTCCTTTCTTTGATTGATGAGCAATTGGTATTGGTTTTTATGCATTTATGCTAACTCAAGAGTAGTTGTTGCAAAGTCAATTTAATGCCCTATTGCCTTTAGTGCCCGTACTACCTGGGGTTGTCCCATTCTCCGAACATTTCCTTTTTTGAATTTCCACTCAGTAACCAACTTTCCTAAAGAACATATTGATGAGATTTGTTGCAAGTTTTCGTTCATCAAATCTGGATACACTAGAAGGACAAATTGGGCCAAATTGAATTCATTGTTTTGTCGGGAGTAATCATTGGGACATAAACATAGAACGATAAAACATACAAAGCAAGATTTCATTAAGTAAAAACTGAGTACACTGAGCTTTAAGGTGCAAAGAAAACAAAGTTTAACACAAATGTTCTTTAGGTGGTAGCATGTCCATAAATTTGAGCTTAGGGTTGTATTGGCCATCATCAATGAGGTGTTGGATAACATACTTTAATTTCCAACATTTATTAGTCTCATGTCTTGTTCCTTGATGGTAGGCACAATAAGCCTTTTAGTTGAAATTCTTTGGATCCACAGGAGGTTTCCAAGACAACAAATGAAGGTATCCTTTTTCGACCAAGACAGGCAAAAGTTAGGAAGGTTGGCAAGGTATCAGGTTGAACTTATTCACTTATTTCTTGGATGGTTGAGGTGGTGGTGTAGGATTCAAACAAAAATTGGTGGTTTTGCTCTTGTGTGGAAGATTAGCCAATCTACTTTGAAGGTTAACATGTTCACTACTTTTTGAAGCTTTCCGATCTCTTGTTGGATTTTGAATTGATCTCTGGTAGGTGTGGTCATCTTTTCTATTGGGAGCACTAGACTTTAGATGGAACACAAACATGCATGGAATGAAAGTTAGTGAAATAATACAAAGATTCTACAAGCAATGCCTAGACTATAAGGGTTGGTACCTAGGGGGTGTCTAGGTAGAAAGCCTAGGGTTTTTAAGAGAATATGCTAAAAGGTGTTTATTTGAGAGTCCTAAAGTTTTATTTTTATTTGATTATCCGAGTCGCACCCAAGCGCCACTGCCCAAGCTGCCTATGTACCCCTTGTGAGGAATAAGACCAATCATAGTTCTTGAAAAGGTTATAAAGTTGATTACATATTTTAGTTATGCTTTAAAGGATATTGTTCGGCATTGATTAGATCTTGGATGTTGACTCGTGCAATTGTTCATTGTGTGCCCTAGTCTTTGGTGATAAGCGCAATACTTGTATAACTTGAAGCTCTTTAGTAGAGGATTGGGGATTGGTTTTGGTGACAAAGGTTTCCGATATTCATTCTTGATCAGTTGAGGAAGCAATTGAGACTACAGAGGGAGGAGAGTGAATCATCTCTTGACTCTTCTTATGAAATGATCAATTAAAGTTCGACGTTTCTATTTTGAAGAGGAAGGTTGATGTATGACGACAACTATAGTTGGCTCTTTGATTTCAACTAATGGATTTGTGGATGCTCGGTGGATTTTCCCGTGCTTAATTCTCCATTTGATGCATGCACCAGCCTTTTGCAATTGATGAAAGTCTTGGAAAGCTTGTCCTATCCTTCACTTTGATAGACATAACCTTCCATCGTTTCAAATACACAAAGAAGTTTTCATCCAGTCTAGGGGAGAAAGTAATCTTCTGAAGTGGGTTTAAAAGCCTTCTTTTAAAGCATATTTTAACTCATTTTTCGCACATTAGAATTTGTAGCATATCAACACAATATAGGTCGATATGGTTTGGTATTGTTTCTTATGCCAACCTTGCTTAGAAATAATATGTATTGGCCAATATAGGCCGATATGTTATGAAATTTTGAAGCTTGCATACAATGGGTTGTGCACTTTCTCTTCCACTTTTGGAGTGTAATTGGAAGGTCTATGTCATCTGCAATAGTGTCAGGTATAGGTTTAGTATCAATGGGAATTGGAACGTCAGTGGAAGCAAAAGGTATACTTATGTCTTTGTCAACCGAATTTGGAATCTCAATTGAGATGATGGGAAGTGGTATGGGTTTCTCTATTGTAGAATCAACCTCCTATGCTGTAATAAGCGTTGATGTGTAAAAAAAAATGAGAAGCAAGAGGTAATCGAGTGAACGATCGAATAAAGTAGGTTGAATAACTGGGTCAAACATTGGAATAGGTAAAGGAGCTAGAATAGGAAGTGGTATGGGTTGGTCATTTTCTCCCCCAAAACACTTCCCCTAAATCTTGATCATAACAACAATACCCGTTCTGATTTCTTAGATACCCAATGATACAATTCTTAATTTTCTTTAGGGTCCAATTTTGAGCGGTTAGGACCATAGTGTTAGACAGTTGTATGCCCTTAGCTTCAATCAGGATTATGTACATTATGAATTTATTGTAAATGAATAAAGTACACATTTGATTCATGTTCCTGTGGTGTGTTTCTGTGGTGTGTTTCTGTGTAATACCCTTAAACTGGACACTTAATGAGACTTGTGTTAGTTTAGAATGTTCACAGCCATTGGGTAAGTCTAGGGAGATTTA
>NW_010729131.1:3227394-3242379 GCF_000365185.1 Nelumbo nucifera
GGCCCATAGAGCCCATAAGATGGGTTTCAGGGGGTGCACTGTCCATAACAGTATATTCGGCAGGCCTTGTAACAAATGCTAGGCTGAACCCATGTGGCTGATGTGTAGATCAATGTTTGGGTCCCACGCCATACAAGGAAGCCCAATTGGACAGCAATTTGGAAGGCTAAGTGAGTACATAACTTTAAATGAGCCTTAAGCCCATTTCGAACTGGGCTGATTTGATCAGTCAATTAAAGGGGGCGGATTCTGAGATGGATCAGCTGATAGGATTGGGCCTAGACCCTTTCCACTTAGAGAGTCCACGATCTAAATAAGATTTAGATTTGGAAGCCTCCTAATTAGATTAGGAGATGGCTGATCTGATCTGCAGATAAGATAAGGGTTCTCCCTTATCACTTAAAGGGACTTCTATTCCAAATATGATTTGGATCAGCAGCTCCTAATAGGATTAGGAGCTGATCCCTTTAAGATTATAAAAGGAGAAGGGGGTGGCAGCCTTTAAAGATTGATGTTTAATTCTCTTCAGAGCTGAAATCACAAGAAGAGAGAATTCTGCACCCTGCGAATACTCTCTTGCCGCCTCCTTCCTGCAGCCGCCACCTCCAGTAGTTCGATCTCCTACTCTCTACAGGAATAATCAAGATTTGATCCTGATACCAATCTTTTGGGGAAAAGATTGATTGGAGCTGTATTCACAAGTCATATTGTTGATTCTTGCGAAGGGTCAAGTTCTTTTGGAAGAACATTGCTAATTCTACTCCATCCTGTACCGCGCCATGTTCAGTGGGAGCAGATTTTGGATCCTTCCTTGGGCGTGAACACCTCCATTGGGAGATACTGTTTCTCCGTATCAGGTAYATCCTCYCTCCTACTCCTTTTGGTTCAGATCTGGTTTGGTTCATGGTTCAAGATTGATCCTTGAAAAATATGTTTTTCTAAAATAGGGAATTTGATTCCCTGCAAAGATGGGAGAAATTTTTTTGAAATTCGCCCAGTCCATTCTGCAAGACTTGGGCGCCCATGTGATGGATATCCCATCCTTCACACAGATAAGGACAAAGCATACCCACCCAAACACCCTTAAAGGAACATGAAACATCTCTCCCTTAGGAATAAGAAGGACAAAAGAAACAACATATCCAAGAACATGAGAGGGTATCTAATTAATCAAGAAGATTGTCAGGAAAACTTCATCACTCCAAAATGAACTAGAACTATGGAGCTCACCATAATACTTCTTGTTACTTCCTTTCTACTATGTTATTTTGTTATAGAGTATATGAATAACTATCCTGATGAATTATTCCATGATCTAATAAATAGGATGCTAGGTCTTTTTCAAAGTATTCCCTAACATTATGTAATCTAAACACCTTGACCCATACTCCAAACTACGTAAAAACCATTTGATGGAACTAACATACCAAAGTAGGCATCGCATCACAAGATCTCATCAAGTATACCTATTGTAGACACTCCATTTTTGCGCTCTTCTGTCTTTCTACATCACTTTGAGCTTCAAGCATGCTTAAGCTAATCTCGCGATCGACTTGGGGGAATTTTTGGAATTTTACAAAAGTTGGGCCTCAAGGATCCAAAACCATAGGTACATAGAGCCCAGAAAACCAAACCTAATGACACCAATATCACCCAAACCCGACACTGTTTACCCTTTCATCTTTAGACCTAAAGTCAGAACTGATTTTGATCGTCCAATTGGGGTCATTGTGACCCTAAACCACATTTCACACAAAATCCGAAATCCAAAACTATAGGTACATAGAATCTGAAAATCCAGATCTAACGACACCAAGATCACCGGATTCTGACACCTTTTACACCTTCGTCTTAAGACCCGAAGCCAAAACCGATTTTGATCATCCGATCAGAATCATTTTGATCCTAAACCTCATTTCATATCAAATCCAAAATCTGAGACCATAGGTACGTAGAGCCCAAAAATCAAAATCTAACAACACCAAGATCACCCAAGTCCGACACCATTTACCCATCATCCTAAGACCCGAAGTCGAAACTGATTCCGATCATCCGATCGGAGTCATTTTGATCATAAAACTCATTTCACATCAAAAAAGAAATCTGAGACCATAGGTACGTAGATCCCAAAAATCCAAATCCGACAACACCAAGATCACCCGAGTCCGACACCGTTTTCCCCATTATCCTAAGGCCCGAAGCCGAAACCGATTCCAATTGTCTAATCGGAGCCATTTTGATCCTACACCTCATTTTATATCAAATCAGAAATCCAAAACCATAGATGCATAGAAACCAAAAATCCAAATCCAATGACACCATGATCACCCAAATCCGACACCATTTACCCCTTCATCTCAAGACCCGAAGCCGAAACCGATTTTGATCATCCAATCGGGATCATCTTTGATCCTAAACCCTATGCCACATGAAATCTGAAATCCAACCCTGTAGATGGATAGATCTCGAAATTCTGAGTCCAATGGTACCAAGATCATCCAATTCCGACACCATTAACCCCACTATCTTGAGACCCAAAGCTAGAATTGATCTGAACCCTCCGTTTAGAATCCTCTTCACAATAACTTTGAACCAAGGGCATTCCACGACTAAAACTTCCTCTCAACCTCTAGAACCATCTTAAAAATTTGAGATTTGACCAGGTAGATTCTCCAATCAATAAAGCCAATCACCTAAACTTAGAATGTCTAATTTAGGTAAATTAGTGTACATTCCACACTTTGTCTTGATTGATTGAGAGGATCTTTCTCAAAGCTGTCTTGACGGCCCATTTTCTCAATCAATCTCCCTCCAAAAATTCTTTAAACCTCAGCCGTTGATCTCCCTTGTCTCCCATCTCAGCCCTTCATTCCCCTTTAAAAAAAACATCGATAAATACCACCCCTTTCTCACATCCTAGACACACAAGAAAGCCTAAAGCAATTATTCTCTACTCACTAGTATAGAGAATACCCCATTCACATTCCTCACGTCCTTGTGTCCCTCCATATCAATCTTAAGTAAAAGAAGCCCCCTACTTCATGTCCAAATCCTTTTCCCAAGCCATGCACGACACTACTGTAATTTTCTTCATATTCAGGAACATTTAGATGTTTTCATAACACGTCCCACATGTCCTATGTGCTAAGAATCTTCTTCCCACAACCCTAATGAACTTTCCACTTCACCCACAAACTATGAGAAYCCAGCAGCACCGAGTGATCTTAGATTCAGATGATCGTAGTTGAATCATGCTTGTAGCAGAACTACTGTTGCAGAAAAGTTAGTCAATCAGCAGTGCTTTCTCATTCCTTGGGCCACATGATCACAATCCTAAACGAACCTCGGTGCTTGAAAGATCCTGAGCTACAGAATATGGCAATAGTGGCTGCATTCACCTTTTGCTCCTAAACTATATATCGGGTACATTCTTTCACTTGAATCCACTTAATTTAGTTTTCTAGGCGCTATAACCATTGTCGTTAATGCTAAATAGATGCAGGAATGGATATTAAGTTAGCACTTTACGGTGTTCTGTCATGCTTTTTATCTAGTAGTGTAGATAATGTTAGATTGTTATCTTTAGTAGTCGAGTAGGATCGGTACTCCAGCTATCCAAAGATGAGCACTGCAGTGTTAGAATAATTCAGCCGTAACTTGTATTGCGTAGTTGCATTTCGGTTTTTTGTTTTAAAAGAAATTCCAACCATCGGTTTGCTTAGGTTAATTATCATTTGATTGCATATCATCAGATCAGCCATGTGTAGTTCCCTTTTCTTTTTTTCTAGGTTAGTTTCTCCACTAAAAACAAAAATGTATTAGCAAATGAATCCATCAATTTCACATTTGCTTGATTGCAAGCAAAATTATTATCTCACTTAAAACGTGCGATCGTATGCTCATATTCAGTAATCAGTTTCAATTCATTTTCATCATCATTTTCATTCCTTACCCCCTTCATCATGGCATTTGGCATCCCTAATCACTGTTCCCATTGTTTTAAATTAGAGCCATAGGTCATTTAGTCCTCATTCGTTTAATAGGTTTCATTAATTATTCAGTTTTGTCATTTTCTCATATGTATTCTCGGATCGATAATTTATCAAGATTTTTTCTTGCATCCATCTTTTTTTTTGCACTGTAGTGGGAGTCGTTTTTTGGCATTCATTTTTCTGCACCACCATGTCCGATTAGATAACTCATGCATGATGAATTTGATAAATCTCTTTTGGTTCAACTTTCCTAATTCCCTTGCTTCTGATTCCAATTTTTCTTTCCTTAATGCAAGAACATTGTTTGTCTCCTAGATACTTGTTTCATTTTTATTCATTCTTTCATTTAGTTTTTGAAGTTATTTTTTTATTTATTAGTTTTGAAGTCCCAAAATTATTAAATGTTCCTTGAAAATTAGTGAAGTAGAGGCTGGTTTAATTCGGCATGTGTGGGGTGCCTAACATCTTCCCGCACCTATCTTGGTCCCCGGACCCTAAGAACCTCATCCTCATTGGGCAACGAGTCACTAAGAAAGCAAAATGTTTTTCTTAAAAAATCTCAGGTTTTCCTAAATTCCGAATTTCAAAAAATTAGGTGGCAACTCCGAACTCCATACTCTCAATCCATCCCCCCTCTGGGTCAAGTAGCCACACCTATGAATATTGAGAATAATCATCCATAAATAAAAGAGAATAATGATAACTACCTATAGAAGGAACATGGTATGGTCTCCAATCATTGGCATGAACAATATTGAAAAGTGAGGAATTTTTTTTATTACTTGACTTAAAAGAATGTTTACAATGTTTTCCAAGTTCATAGTCTTCACATTCCAAACTAGACAACTTAACTGTTAGACAGTGTATGCCCTTAGATCCGATCAGATTGATATACATTAGACTTATAAATGAATAAAAGTACGTAATTGATTCATGTTATACTTGGTCTGTTTCTGTGTAATTACCCTTAAACGGGACACTTATGAGACTCGTGTTAGTTTACAATGTTCACAGTCGTTGAATAGACCTAGGGAGGATTATCCTGCCAAGATTGACACTAATGTGCTGCCAAGTCAGTTGGGGTAGTTTGTCTCAGCTACCAAGGTGAGACCCGAAGAACAAGTAGTGTGTGTTTACTTGAAACACTGAACCCGGACCATTTTCCAGTTATGCCCTGGACCTTGGAGACTAGTGGGCCAAATTCGAAAGTTAGACCTAACCCTAGACTCGAATATGATACTGTACTGGGTGTTGGATTGGGCTGTCTTTGATATGCCAATCAGTGAAATCCTTAGTGGGGGGTCAAAACCTAGGTATGTTGGGGTAGTCTGAGAATTCACGCGAGTGGGTGATCATAGTGATAGGATCAGCCCCTTTGTTGGACAAAGTGAATGATTGGGGACTGCGCTCTCTAATGGAAACCAAAACTGCTGACAGGCAATTTCAACCGTGTTTGAGATTTGTTTTGCAAAATATATATTTATATGAAAATATATATATTATGTTTTATGAAAAAGGTTTGCAAAAGGTTTTAATTCCCGGGATCCATCCATGCAGAGACTACAACAGTGTACCTTGCAGCCGAGGGAGAGGTCATCTCTTATCAGGCAGTGTTTGATCATTATGGGCTGAGAGGTTAAGTGTAAGATCATTTAGGGCTTTTATACCTGATGGGCTAATCTCACTTAAGGCCATAGTCCTTGGGCTTTCATAAGGTGGTTGGACTCAATGACCATTTAGTGTAAATGTTGGGCCCATTGAGAGCCCATACTGATTGACTCAGGGGTTCACTGTGTACAACAATGAATTCGGCCAAGCCTTGTAACAGAGGCTAGGATGAACCCATATGGCTTTTGTGATATCAATGTTAGGGTTTCACGCCATATAAAGAGAGTCAAGTTAGCCAGCAATTAAAAGGGGAGGTGAACCCACTTACTTAATGGGCCTAGGGCCCAAGATTAATATGATTAATTAGGGTGTCACATGACAGCTTAAGCAGTCATGTGACATGGGGCGAATATGGGTATGGATCTGGGTTTGGATCAGTTGATAAGATAAGGGGATAAGCCTTATCACTTAAGGAGTCCAGATCCAAATAAATATTTGGATTAGGAAACTCCGAATTGGATTAGGAGAAGTTGACCCTTAAGGTTTATAAATAGAGGGGGTGGATTGCTTCAGTTTCAATCTTTTTCTACTCTCAGTTCTCTCCCTTTGTTCTTGTCGCCCTACCCTATTCGATCTCCAGTTTCTTTACTGATCAAGATTGGATCTTGATTCTAATTTTTGCAAGAAAAATCAGATTTAATTCGTGCTCACCATCCCTTGTTTGATCCTTGCTAAAGGATTGCAGTTCTTGCTGAAGGGCTGCATTGCTAAACCTGCTTCATTTCAAGTTGTGCCATATTCAGTGGAGACGGGTTTTGGTACCTTCTTTGGGCGTGAACACCTACTTTGGAAGCTACACGTGTGGATTCCATATCAGGTATTGTCCTCCCTTTCTTTTGGTTTCAGATCTGGTTCGGTTTGTTTCAAGTACGATCCTTGAAAAATCCAATTTTTCTAAAACTAAGAATATGATTCCTAGAAGAGAGAAAAGAAATTTTTGAAATTTCGCCCAGCCACCTTGCATGGTTCGGCCATCCATATGATGGATCTCCCTTCCCTTCATTAATAGACTCAAACAGATTTCGAAACAAAACACACAAATAACTAAAAGAAATATTCTCTAACCAATTATGCTAAAGCATAATATGACTTAGTGGCTTTGATTCATTATTCCAACTGCTAACATGATGACTTTGATGGCAAGGAAACACATCAAGAAAGCAGACTCCATTCACCCCATGATCACTTCCAATCATCCTTTTTGACTCCAAATCCTACAAAACACAATGACTAGGAGAAACAAAATTAGTAAACAATTCAATTTTTTTGTCTAACTATTAACAGATAAAACAATAGTACTTAATCTAGGAACATGTAGTACAGAAGGCAAGGTAATGGTATCAGTTACTTTGACAAACCCTTTTGAAGGGATTAGAGATCCATCATATGGATGGCCGAACCCTGCAGATAGGTTGGGCGAAATTTCAAAAATTTCCTCTTCCCTCATCAGGGAATCACATTCCCAGTTTTAGAAAATCTGCATTTTCAAGGATCAACCTTGAACCATAAACCAAACCAGAAGTAGGAGAGGGATATACCTGATATGGAGAAGCAGTATCTCCCAATGGAGGTGTTCACGCCCAAGGAAGGATCCAAAAACTGCTCCCACTGAAGATGGTGCAGTGTAGGATGGAGCAGAATCAGCAATTTTCGTCCAACGAACCGAATCCTTCACAAGAATTCGCTAGAGGCTGTGAGCACAACTTCAGATTAGCCTTTCTCCAAAGACTGATATCAAGATCCAATCTTGATCGTTCCTACTAGAAGGATGAGATCGAACTGACAGTAATGGCGGCGACAAGAAGGAGGCGGCAAGGAGAAAACAACTCAGTCTCACTGGGTGTTGTGTTCTCTCTCTGAATTGAATGTGATGATCTTCTAAAGTTGCCGCCCCCTTCTCCTTTTATAACCTTAAAGGGATCAGCTCATAATCCCATTAGGAGTTGCTGATCCAAATCATATTTGGATCTGAATTCCCTTTAAGAGATAAGGATAGACCCTTATCTTATCTGCAGATTAGATCAGCCCTCTCCTAATATGAATAGGAGATTTCTAGATCTGAATCTGTATTCAGATTTGGACTCTCTTAGTGGATAGGGTAAGACCCTATCCTATCTACTAATCCAATCTCAGATTTGCCCCCTCTTTAACTGATCAATTCAACTCAGTTCGAAATGGGCTTTAGGCCCATCAATAGTATGTGCACACTTAGCCTTCCAAATTGCTGCCCAGTTGGGCTTCCTTGTATGGCGTGGGACCCAAACATTGATCTACACATTAGCCACAAAGGTTCGGTCCAGCCTTTGTTACAAGGCCTAGCCGAATTCACTAGAAAGCCCAGTGAACCCCTTGAGCCCATCACATGGACTCAATGGGCCCAACACTTACACTAAGTGGTCCTTGGGCCAAGCCACCTTGAAACACCTAGGGACTGTGGGCAGATGCAAGATTAGCCCATCAGGTATTAYCCTCAATGGTCTTACACTTAACCTCTCAGCCCATAATGATCWTACATTGCCCGACAAGAGAGGACCTTTCCCTCAGTTACAAGGAACAGTGTTGTACTCTCTACTCACATGGATCCCGGGAATTAAAACCTTTTGGAAACAATTTGAAACCGTAAAATATATATTTATATTCGTATATAAAACATATTTTGCAAAACAAATCTCAACGATTGAAATCTGCTGCCGGCAGTCTTGGTTTCCATTAGAGAGAGTGCATCCCCGATCATTACCTTTGTCCGACGAAGGGGCTGATCCTGTCACTATGATCACCCACTCAGATGAATTCTCGGATTGTCCCAACATACCCAGGTTTTGATCCCCTCTAAGGATCTCGCTGATTGGCATATCAAAGACAGCCCAATCCGACCTAGTGCAGTATCATAATCGAGTCTAGGGGTTAGGAGTAACTTTCCAGTTTTGTCCACTAATCTCCAAGGTCCAGGGCAATACTGGAAATCTGGTCCGGTTCAGGGTTTCAAGTAAACCTACACTGTGTGTTCTTTGGGTCTCACCCTGGCAACCGAGACAGGCCACCCCAATACTTGGCAGCACACCAGTGTCAGCCTTAGCAGGATAAATCTCCCCAGACCTATCCAACAGCTATGAACATTCTAAACTAACACGAGTTTCATTAAGTGTCCAGTTTAAGGGTATTACACAGAAACACACCACAAGAACATGAACTAAATATGCACTTTATTCATTTGCAATAAATGTCATAAGTACATCAATCTGATTGGAGCTAAGGGCATACAATTGTCTAACACAGTACATCAATCTGATTGGAGCTAAGGGCATACAATTGTCTAACACCTTTCCTAGTAATGGGTACATGGGAACCATCAATTGTAGAGACTGTATTTATATTAGGGAAAAAGTGGTATAAAGAAAAATGGTGGAAATGTTGGTCATATGTTCTTAGGCTTCTATAATTCAATGAGGTCTCTCCTTGTGGTAGAGGCATAATTTACAGTAGCATATGAACTACTTGTAAGAGCCAATGTAGTAGTATGACTAATTTTGAAGAAACTTGCACCTTGTTTTCCACCTAGTAAAGAACTAGAACTAGTTGTATCTCTTTGACTCAAATTTCTCACACCACTCTAGCTTGGCCCTAATTGCGACTGTTGTAAGTGACTATAAGAAAGCTATTGTTGGAGGTCGACAAAAGTCACTAGTCATTGCCATATTACGATTTTTCCTTCTTATTTCTAAGTCAAATTGGTATAAGATGTAAATGAAACTTATAAACAGTATCTCTAGTATGGTTTGGCCTTTTATAGTAGTCATAAACCAAATATTTTTGTCTTCCTTCCTACTTTCACTACCACCCTTATTTTTTACCAAACTTAGGTTTTACTGTGCTAACCTTAGCAATTAGGTCCCTCATCATAACATTCCTCCTACTCTCTTCTCTAGACACAAAAGTATATGCCTGAGAAAGTATTACATTATTACGAGAAAAAATATATTGTCATGCAATATCATACTCAGGATTAAGTCCTACTAGAAACTCAAACACTCTATTCTTTTATACTAGCTTCTATTAAATAGTTGTAACTTTACTACTCTCTTAAACCATAGTCTCTAAATGGTTTATCTCCCGCCACAAGGTTTTGAAGGTTGAAAAATAAGCTACAATAGATTTATCTTCATGCCTAGTAACAATCACTAGATTTGTCAACTAGTAAGCCTTGGCAACATTCCCAATCTATTATTAGGTCACTACAACTCCGCCCGAATTTCCTTATTTGCATTAGCCCATAAAAAAATTCTTGCTTTTATGAGGTATATCGCATACCCAAGTCATCATGTAATTCTCTTGCACCCATTGAGAAGAGTTGGTCTCATGTTTCTTCTCTTCACTAACTGTATATCCCAATTTTCCATGAGCATCAATTTCCATTGTGGCTGATTATGACCACTTCAAGAAATTTGTACCATCCAACTTAATTGCAGTGATGGTGCCATCCCTAAAAGGATCACTAGTATTGTTAGACAGTTGTATGCCCTGAGGTCTAATCAGATTGATGTACTTATGACATTTATTGTAAATGAATAAAGTGCATATTTGATTCATGTTCTTGTGGTATGTTTCTGTGTAATACCCTTTGACTGGACACTTAATGAGATTCGTGTTATTTTAGAATGTTCACAGCCGTTGGATAAGTCTGGGGAGATTTATCCAGCTAAGGCTAACACTAGTGTGCCGCCAAGTGTTGGGGTGACCTGTCTCAGCTGCCAGGGTGAGACCCAAAGCACATGCAATGTAGGTTTATTTGAAACCCTGAACCAAACCAGATTTCCAGTATTCCCCTGGACCTTGGAGATCAGTGGGCAAAACAGAAAAGTTACACCTGACCTCTAGACTCGATTATGATACTACACTAGGTGTCGGATTGKGTTGTCTTTGATATGCCAATCAGGGAGATCCTTAGAGGGGGTCAAAACCTAGGTATGTTGGGACAGTTTGAGAATTCATTTGAGTGGGTGATCATAGTGATAGGATCAGCCCCTTCGTCGGACAAAGGTAATGATCGGGGATATATATATATATTTGCAAAAAGGTTTTAATTCCCGGGATCCATGTGAGTAGAAAGTGCAACATTGTTCCTTGCAGCTGAGGGAGAGGTCCTCTCTTGTCGGGTAGTGTATGATCATTATGGGCTGAGAGGTTAAGTGTAAGACCATTGAGGGTAATGCCTGATAGGCTAATCTTGCATCTGTCCACAGTCCCTGTGTGTTACAAGGTGGCTTGGCCCAAGCACCACTTAGTGTAAGTGTTGGGCCCATAGAGTCCATGTGATGGGCTCAGTGGTTTCACTGGGCTTTCTAGTGAATTCGGCTAGGACTTGTAACAAAGGCTGAGCCGAACCCTTGTGCCTGATGTATAGATCAATGCTTGGGTCCCACGCCATACAAGGAAGCCCAACTGAGCAGTAGTTTGGAGGCTAAGTGAGCACATATACTTATTGGGCCTAAAGCCCATTTCGAACTGGGCTGATTTGATCAGTTAAATAAAGGGGCGAATCTGAGATTAGATTAGCAGATAGGATAGGGTCTTACCTATTCACTCAGAGAGTCCAAATCTGAATACAGATTCAGATTTGGAAACCTCCTGATAAGATTAGTAGAGGGCTGATCTAATCTGCAGATAAGATAAGGGTCTATCCTTATCTCTTAAAGGGAATTCAGATCCAAATATGATTTGTATCAGCAACTCCTAATGGGATTAGGAGCTGATCCCTTTAAGGTTATAAAAGGAAAAGGGGGCGGCAGCTTTTAGAAGATCATCACATTCAAATCAGAGAGAGAACATAGCACCCAGTGAGATTAAGCTATTTTCTCCTTGCCGCCTCCTTCCTGTCGCCGCCATAACTGCTAGTTCGATCTCCTCTTTCAAGCAGGAACGATCAAGATTGGATCTTGATATCAACCTTTGGAGAAAGGCTGATTTGAAGTTGTGCTCACAACCTCCAGCGAATTCTTGTGAAGTGTTCGGTTCGTTGGACGAACAATGCTGATTCTGCTCTATCCTACATTGCGCCATCTTCAATGGGAGCAGTTTTTGGTTCTTTCCTTGGGTGTGAACAGCTCCGTTGGGAGATATTGTTTCTCCATATCAGGTATATCCCTCTCCTGCTTCTGGTTTCATAATGGTTCGGTTTATGGTTCCTGATTGATCCTTGAAAATGCAGATTTTCTAAAACAGGGAATGTGATTCCCAGATGAAGGGAGAGGAAATTTTTGAAATTTCGCCTAACCTACCTGCCGGGTTCGGCCATCCATATGATGGATCTCTAATCCCTTCAGTGGTATCAGAGGCAGGTTCAAGTCTTGAACCGAATTAATGCAGATCTGAACCTGCGCAAATCAGCAGAAGACGTTCTATCCGATTTGCGCAGATTAGGGTTTTTTCTGGAAAATTGTTTCCTAGTTAGAGGGCAAATGGTCTGAAATTAAATTTTATAAATCTGAACTTTATTTAGAATTGTTCTTTATATTTTTCTTGATTTATGGGTTGTTCGTACAACTGGAGATCGAAATCTTGATTGGCACAGAAAACTGTGATTTTGCAGTTTCTTGATTTATTTATTACATTTGGTCTATAAAATAATATTTTTTTATTTTTTAGACTGAATGTATAGGATTCGATCTGATGTAATATTAATAGAAATTTTACGGTTTCTATTTTATTATTTTTGGATCGAAGAAGGCGGCGCAGGAAGGAGATTTCGCAGATGGGGATATCGCAATCTGCGATTTACAGTTTATGAAACTGCATTCTGTGATCTAACCTCTGCTTTGCAGGATGTGATGTGCGAACAGCCCTCTTTGACTGATTTTTGCTTTTATTTGATCAGTATTTAATTTCAGATCATTTTCTTGGATTAAATCTTTAATTAAAGATCAAACCCTAGACCCATTCAAACCAGATTGATCCAAACTGGTTGGACCGAATCTAGGGTTCGATGGAGGCTGATTGTCAGCCCTAATTTCCCACTGATGGGCCTAAGGATTGATATTTAATTAAGAGTTTAATTGGGCCCAACCTGTAAGACCTAGTTTTAAACTGTTAAAACTACTAAAAGTCCACTTTTGCAAGAAAGCTATATGGGCCGAACTACTTAACCCTAATTCGGCCCATATACCTAGATAATGTTAATTGTTAATGTTATGGATTAAATGGGCTTTAATTATGGGCTTTATAGATATTTAATTGATTGGATCAATTTATCCCTGCATGTGATGTATGGATGTGTGATGTGCAACGTACATGGGCCATAAGTACTTGATCCATGCAGATACGACAGTGGCTCTTGCGCACACCATGGCTGAATGCACATCATTGCCATGGTGTCCCTAAAGATCATTAGATGATCTCCCTCAGTAGTGGGCCCCATACCTCCTAAAGAGGATACGTGCGGAACCCTAGCCGATTAGGGCCCACCTAAATCTGGCTTTATGAAAGTCAGTGGGAGCCACTTTGGTTTGACCTAAATTAAACTAGGGCGTAATTATTGTTCCCTCCAACAATATGAGTGCATGTAATAGGGAGATTCATATGATGAACTCTCTAAAGGCCTTCCATCATTAGCATGAAGATGGGTCCTTCATTAATGAGGAAACACACTAGAAAGTGAGCTATCCATTTGCTATTGGATTTGTCTGAGTGTTTCATAAGATGATAGGGGCGTCATAGACCGATGTGGGAGGGGCTTCACCAGAAAATGGGGACTCTCTCACGGTACCTTGGCGTTCACGAATATGATGGGTGAGCACTCATTGGACAGAAAGGTTTAACCTAAAATGACTATGAACCTTGTCTGACAAAGGCCAAAGGAAAAGCTCATATGATGAGTGGATATGATCATTCACAGAAAGGTGGTGGGGTTTTGCAGCTGAAACAGTTGGCTCCATGCACCCTATGTGGTTTCCCACATTTCCAGAGACAAGTCGTTGTCTCCGTCACTAAGATAGGAGGGAAATCTCGGAGATGAACAAATGGGAATGGAACATAGATTAAAAGCCATATCTATGTAATGAACATGAATCAAATTAGGTTGTGGACTGATGTTTGCTCTTTAATCAGAAAATGACAAACGAACAATTTGCAAAGCTTCTTGACAACAACAAGCTTAAGGGCCCAAACTATGCCGACTGGTACCGTAATCTTATGTTGATTTTGACCACTGAAAAACTAGATAAGGTGGCTAAGAATCCTGCTCCGGATAGTCTGGGAGATAGGGCTTACGAGACCCGGAGAAGATATTACCAAGAATGGGAGGAGAAAAACTCCCTTGCCTGCTGCTATATCATTGCCTCATTGGATAATCCAATACAGAGGCAGTTCGATCATATCAAACTTGCCAAGGACATATTGGATAGTCTCAAGACAATGTATGAAGAGCATAACCGTTCTACTCGACAGAAGGTCTTGAAGCAGTTCATGACCGCACAGATGTCAAAGGGCCAACAAGTTCACGACCATTGTCTTTGGATAATGGGTTATATTAATGAACTGGAGGCTCTTGGATCCGGGCTAGATTTGGTAACCCAGATAAATGCTATTCTCAACTCTTTGCCTCCATCCTTCAATCCATTCATCATGAATTACAACATGAACAAGCTGAATGTCAGCTTGTAGAACTCAGCAATATGTTGCAGAGGGCTAAAGAATTGATTAAGAAGGATGAGCCCATTGCCATGCTTGTTATAGCAAGCAAATCGGGCAAGAAGAGGAGGGCAAAGAGAAAGCCCCAGTAGAAGGCTACCAAACCCAAGAAGTAGAGGAAAGACAAGGCATCAGATGCCTGTCATTATTGCAAGCAGACTCTAAAGGATCCGCCCCTCGGGGTAAAAGCAATTGGTTGCAAATGGATCTATAAGAGGAAGAAGGAACCCGATGGTAAGGTTGTGACCTACAAAGATCGTCTAGTGGTGAAAGGGTATATTCAGAAAGAGGGCATCGATTATGAGGAAACATTTTCGCCTGTGGCCATGCTTAAATCCATTCGGATCTTGCTAACTGTAGCAACAAACCATGATTATGAGATTTGGCAAATGGATGTCAAAATTGCATTCCTGAATGAAGATCTTACTGAAGATATCTATATGCAGCAACTGTAAGGTTTCATAACTGTGGGTCAGGAACACATGGTATGTAAGTTAAATAGATCCATATATGGACTTAAGCAAGCTTCTAGGAGTTGGAACATCCGGTTTGACTCTACCGTCAAAAAGTTTGACTTTGAGCAGAACCCGGATGAACCCTATGTTTACAGGAAGTCCATTGGGGATAAGGTTGCGTTCCTGGT
>NW_010729131.1:3243474-3261704 GCF_000365185.1 Nelumbo nucifera
TTCCCTATGCCTCAGCCATAGGGAGCATCATGTATGTCATGCCATGCACTCATCTTGACATTGCTCAGGCAGTGAGTGTGGTAAGCAGATTCCAGGCCAACCCAGGGCAGGAGCACTAGACCGCTGTGAAAAATATACTTAAGTACCTTCGAAGGACAAAAGAGTTTTGTCTGATTTTCGATGGTAGCTCACTACAGATCCAGCGGTATACTGATGCCGATTTCCAGTCGGATCCAGATGATAGAAAGTCTACATCTGGGTATGTTTTCACAATAGGATTGTTTGTTGTTTGCTGGAAAAGTAGCAAATAGGGGTCCACGGCAGATTCCACAACCGAAGCCAAATACATTGCCGCAAGTGAAGCTGCCAAGGAAGCCGTGTGGATGAAAAAGTTCATTCACGAATTGGGAGTAGTTCCGTCTAGCACATCACCCATCCCGTTGTTGTGTGACAACAACAGAGCGATTGTCAGGCTAAGGGGCCACGAGCCCACTCGAAGTCGAAGCACATCGAGAGGAATTACCATGTACTGCTGGAGATTGTTGGTAAAGGGGACGTCCTGATTCAGAGGGTAGCATCAGCGAAAAATGTAGCAGACCCATTGACTAAGCCACTAACACAGAAAGTGTTTGAGAAACACGTAGAAAGTATGGGACTTCGGCTTATACCAGATTGGACCTAAGTGCAAGTGGGAGCTGTTAGACAGTTGTATGCCCTTAGCTCCAATTAGATTGATGTACTTATGACATTTAATGTAAATGAATAAAGTGCATATTTGATTCATGTTCTTGTGGTATGTTTCTGTGTAATACCCTTAGACTAGACACTTAATGAGATTCATGTTAGTTTATAATGTTCACAGCCGTTGGATAAGTATGGGGAGATTTATCCTGCTAAGGCTGACATTGGTGTGCCGCCAAGTGTTGGGGTGGCATTTCTCAGCTACTAGGGTAAGACCCAAAGCACATGCAGTGTAGGTTTACTTGAAACCTTGAACCGGACCAAATTTCCAGTATTGCCCTGGACCTTGGAGATTAGTGGGAAAAACTGGAAAGTTACAGCTGACCCCTAGACTCGATTATGATACTACACTAGGTGTCAGCTTGGGCTGTCTTTGATATGCCAATCAGTAAGATCCTTAGAGGGGGTCAAAACTTGGGTATGTTGGGACAGTCTGAGAAATCATCTGAGTGGGTGATCATAGTGACAGAATCAGCCCCTTTGTCGAACAAAGGTAATGATCGGGGATGCACTCTCTCTGATGGAAACCAAGACTGCCGGCAGCCGATTTCAATCATTGAGATTTGTTTTTCAAAATATATTTTATATACGGATATAAATATATATTACGGTTTCAAATTGTTTGCAAAAAGGTTTTAATTCCCGGGATCCATGTGAGTAGAGAGTTTAACACTGTTCCTTGTAGCCGAGGGAGAGGTCCTCTCTTGTCGGGCAGTGTATGATCATTATGGACTGAGAGGTTAAGTGTAAGATCATTGAGGGTAATGCCTGATGAGCTAATCTTGCATATGCCCACAGTCCCTGGGTGTTACAAGGTGGCTTGGCCCAGGCACCACTTAGTGTAAGTGTTGGGCCCATAGAGTCCATGTGATGGGCTCAGGGGGTTCACTGGGCTTTCCAATGAATTCGGCTAGGCCTTGTAACAAAGGTTGGGCCGAACCCTTGTGGCTGATGTGTAATCAATGCTTGGGTCCCACACCATACAAGGAAGCCCAACTGGGCAGCAGTTTGGAAGGCTAAGTGAGCACATATACTTATTGGGCCTAAAGCCCATTTCGAACTGGGCTGATTTGTTCAGTTAAATAAAGGGGCGAATCTGAGATTAGATTAGCAGATAGGATAGGGTCTTACCCTATCCACTCAGAGAGTCCAAATCTAAATACAGATTCAGATCTGGAAACCTCCTGATAAGATTAGGAGATGGCTGATCTAATCTACAGATAAGATAAGGGTTTATCCTTATCTCTTAAATGGAATTCAGATCCAAATATGATTTGGATCAGCAACTCCTAATGGGATTAGGAGCTAATCCCTTTAAGGTTATAAAAGGAGAAGGGGGCGGCAGCTTTTAGAAGATCATCACATTCAAATCAGAGAGAGAACATAGCACCTAGTGAGACTGAGCTATTTTCTCCTTGCCGCCTCCGTCCTGCCGCCGCCATAACTGCCAGTTCGATCTCCTCTTTCAAGCAGGAACGATCAAGATTGGATCTTGATATCAGCCATTGGAGAAAGGTTGATATGAAGTTGTGCTCACAACCTCTAGCAAATTCTTGTGAAGTGTTCGGTTTGTTGGACGAACATTGTTGATTCTGCTCCATCCTACACTGCGCCATTTTCAGTGGGAGCAGTTTTTGGTTCCTTCCTTGGGCGTGAACACCTCCATTGGGAAATACTGTTTCTCCGTATCAGGTATATCCCTCTCTTGCTTCTAGTTTCAGATCTGGTTCGGTTTATAGTTCAAGATTGATCCTTGAAAATGCAGATTTTCTAAAACAGGGAATGTGATTCCCAGATGAAGGGAGAGGAAATTTTTGAAATTTCGCCTAACCTACCAGCAGGGTTCGGCCATCCATATGATGGATCTCTAATCCCTTCAAGTATTACCTACACTTGGTCGCATTTCACCCATAGACTTGTGTTCTACTCTACTACCCTCCATAATTCCCAGAACAATTTAAAATTTAGTTGTAGACAAGTAAAAACCTCTAAAAACAAATTGATATCGTTTAGAAGCCTCAACCAAACTAATGTCACCAAAAACCCTTCACTCGGAAAGATTCTTAGCCTCCTAGGAACCGATAGAAATAGGAAAAGAGGTTGCCGCTCCCTCTGAAGACCTTAGAAATCACTAGAAATTGAATTTCCCCCTTTTGGAAAACATTAAGGAATATATCCAATAAAACCTGAGTCCTACTTCCTCCTTTTTAGTTCTTTTAATTTCAATGATCAACCCAAGATTTGACACAAGGGGTTCTAGATCCACCAAAAATTGGGCCTTTTTTTAAGTTTTCGATCAGCTCTCTAATTCACCATGTAATCCACTGATGTAAGGCTGCTTGGTGGAAAACTTGAAAAAATCTTGGCTAAAAAGTGCTCTAATACCAAATAAGAAATTCAGAACTATAATTTGATTTGATAGCAGAAACAAAAGAAAGGAAGAGAAGAGTTTCTTAATAGAAAAGAAGAGAAGAAAGAGAAGAAGAGAGGGGAGAAGCCAATAGCCAATCTGGCTCGCCCCACTTAATAGCTTATATACTTATTAAATAAAAGAGAATATAATAACCAATATGCCCTTAATAGGGCGGTTGATGTTAATAACATAAAATCAAACATAAATTGTTGGGTCTTGGACCCAAAAATACTAAATGAAAAAAAAAATAAAATAAAGAAAACTGCTGAATCTCAACACATAAATCATTGCCAACCAGTCCAAAGGCCGAGATTGCTCTCTTTATCTTGAGATTTGTCATGTATAGCTCATAAAATATGTTTCAGCCCATCCCAAGTTACACTAGGTTGCTTTTAGTACATGAAAAGTTGTTGGTTCATCGTTATAAATTAATGAGAGATTTATGTGATGAGAATCACTGCAGCCAGAATGATTAGACTTCATCCCCTTAGCAGTAAGAAACGCCAATTTGACGTTTTAACAAACAGAGCCTCCTATCCACATGCGCATTTCAACTATGAAGCATGTGTGATAAAGAAAGAAGAAAATTAGAAAATCATCATGATGTATGGGCCCGCCATGGACGACTGTAACTTGAGGCCCAAATACAGCTCATCCCCTTTAAAAATCCTTAAAACCTGTAGGGCCCGCGTAGAAGAACACATTAATTGATCACGCATGAGACACAGACAGTAGACAGATGGACAACCAATATAACATTTGACAGGTGTTGAGATAGAGGAGATTTGAAATCACCATGAAAAGAAGAGATTTGAAATATACACCATTTGACATTTGACAGGTCTTTGGTGAAACGAGGTTGGACCGCCGCCGGGTGGGCTCTACCTGAGATATCGAGTTTGATCTGTTGGTCTTTTAGGTGCTTATCTCCGTGATACAGTAGCTGGCACTGTTTCGTGTCAGTGCCGGATTGGAAGATATCCCTTTCTTCTGACTAATATCAGGCGACAATTATCGCGTTGGTCTCGGGTAGGACAGGCGTGACGCATGGGATGGACGAGAAATCCTCCTACCTTGTCTTCCTTGACTACACGTGGAAAACACACAACGTACGGATGAAAGGAAGTCGAAAGGTGCATTGCTGCGACTGATCAGGAAAAACCAACTATTTTTTACTTTATTGGTTTTTAATTTATGTAAAAATTGGTTTATTAGAAAAATGTCAAAAATTAGGTTTTTTTTACATAATATTTATTAAATAAATACATTAATACCAAACATCCCCTTAATTTCCGATAGAGAAGAAAGTTGAATTGGTTGTGAGAGGGCCAGGGGTTTACTATGGGCCGGTCTGAGGAGCTTTGCCCCTGTAATAAGGGCTATAGTTCTAGCCCGACATTGGATTTGAGCCTGAAACATAAACCCAGGTCTGGCTGGGCCTGATTTTACGCTAATATTACAGGTGCTATAAATTCTGAAAGAATGTCATTCTACCACACATCGAGAATATGTCCCAATATCGTATGTTAGTTCAATTCATGGGAAGGTGTGCTGCTGGATGGCGTGCTTTCAGAATGTTCGCAGCTTGAATTCCCGTAACATATATGCGCTGTCTCAGTGTCCAGGTCTCTGAAGTATTGGGCCAATAAGCGCAGGCTCAAATGCTACATAAAATTTGTAGGCCTGATGTGGACCCAGGTCTGAAACATTTTAGTCAGGTTTTGCGGGCCGGGCAGAAAATGATCACCGGTCTGTAATGGCTTTCAAAATTTTGATTGTGGATGAGATTAAATAATAAAGGGTTTGTAACGGATAAGGGCAACTTTTTATCCTGAATATTAACAGAAAATAATATTTTTATAAAATAATCAAAACAGAATAACTTTTTTGGAAAAATATCAAGAAACGACAGTTATACTGTTCATTATCTTTCTATGCCTCTGTATTCATGCGAATACACTGAATTTGAAGCCTCGGTTGCAATGAATACTATGTAGGTATATAGTGTTCACTCAGACCTTCAAAGAACACCAAACACTAAAACTAACACCATAAAGTAGCATGTGAACAACCCACAACCAACCTTCCTACTGTGATGAACCCGCAACGCACCACAAGTTCTACGATAAACTCACAACACATATCACAAAAATCGCGATAAACTTGCGGTTCACCAAGCCCACTCGATGCCCAAACCAAAGGAAATCACGGTCGAACACAGGACAAGGCCCCCATGCCTGTTCAAACGCGCGATAAACTCACAACCCGCTAAACGTGCGATGAACCCATGGCTTACGAGCCCATTCATGACCCAAACCGGGAGAAGCCTAGGTTGAGCCCATGGCGAGGCCCGCGTGTGACTAGAGCCACGTGGAACCCATGCCACCGAAAGACGTGGCGAGATGCCACGTAGGGTTAACAAGACACCTTCCGCCAAGCGGTGACGTCATTAAACGCCACATCAATTAAAATAGAGTGCATGAGAGGTAGTAGCACACGTGAGTAATGAGGGATCTTGAGGAGAAGGAAAATCGATCCTCGAGAAAATCCTCATGAGACACGTGGCGAAACCTCAGTGGCGCATTTAATGATTGATAGTAAATCCAATATTCCCTTTCCCGATATGTCACAAGTACCTTTATCTCCTGCCTTTTAGGATCTCGGCATCTCCCCCATAAATAGAGATCCTCTTCATAATGGGGGCTACTCAGCATTCAACGTTCAATACCAAACACCCAGTACTCGAGGATACCTCACTTCCAAATTCCCTACCCCTAGCACTCAACCAAAGAGTTAACCTCCCTACTCACTAGCCTCTCTCTGTCTTTCAAATAGACTGCTCCCATCCAAGCCTTACCCAACCCATGGTTTTTAAAACCGACCTAGAAACAGAAGCGTTTTGGGCACCATTTTCCGATTCGGCGGTTCAACCATTTGGGTCGATGGTTCGACCCGTGACATCATAAATAAATAAATAAATAAAAAACAAAAAATATTTATATTTAATAAAAAATACTATAGAAATTTAAATAAAATACAAAAAATACAGGAAAAAGAACAACATATGAAGAAATAAAAATATCTAAATATAAAAATAATAAAATACAAAAAATACAAAAAAAAAATTGAAAAAAAATACAGAAATTTTTCCAAAAAATATAGAAAACTTTCCAAAAAATACAGAAGTAGGGGCTGAAGTACCTCCTGCAACTGGTGATGTCTATGCACAAAATTTTGAGAAGAAAGAGGAGAGCTTAGTTAGTGTTCCTGAAGAAAATGAATGGGACAGACTTTTGCGTGTGAGGTGGGTTTGCCGCTGATGGGCTCGAGTGGTCGGGCTTGGTCACAAGCAAGTCGATGTTGCAAGCTTGCAAGCGCTACTCCAAGAAGTTGACAATGGGCTTGCTCGCCAATGCCCAATGTCAAGTGCCGCTACAAGCTCGCCGTCCGCTGCTGCAAGTGCTGGTGAGTCTTTTCGCCATTGGACGCTGCTACAAGTGTTGGTGAGGGTGTCTTTTCGCCGCTACAAGCTTGTCAGTCGTCATCAGGTCGGTGTGTCGTTGTCAGATGCCAGAGGTGATGGTTGTCGTAGGTGGTCGGTTGGTAGGGTGTGAGGGTACAGAGGACTAAGGAGGAAACTCGAGAAGGGTTAGAAATTCTAACCCTAAAGCTAAGGGGATTCGTTGGAAAATTGGGATATAATAGGTATTTTATTTTTTGTTTTTTATTTAAAACATTGAAAATCAAAATACTAACCCGCGAACTGCTACCCGAGTCGAACGGTTTAATGGTCTGACTGCCTGGGTTAGTGGTTGTTTTACCTTTTCAACGTTTATTTACAACTTCCGGTTTTTAGTATAACCAGACCAAGGGGATGACCGGTTACTGGTTTTTTTTATTCAACTGTACGGTCTGGTCCGGTTTTGAAAATCATGACCCAACCTACTATAGAATCTTTGGTTCGTCTTTGACCATAGAGAATGGCCTCACGAAGGGTCAACCTTACCCCCATCCCAAGGAACAGAACAACGTTCCAGAGAACACCAATCCAGGAGTAGAGAACCAAACGGAGATGGAAACACCTATCCAGGCCGACATCGAGATACTGTCGAACAAAGTTTACGAGTTTGAGGCACTTTTCGAGAACATATTTAGAAGGTTAGAACAAATGCAGGAGGAAACGAGAAGCACCCTCTAGATTCTACTTAATCGTTCGGCCCAAGCTGAATAAACCCCTATTGCCACTCTTCTCGGCGCCCCCAACTCCAATCCCAACTCCAACCGCCATGCCTCCAACCAAACCTCCGCCATCCCTGAGCAGCCCAACAGAGCCAACCCAACCCCAACCCAAACAGGCCACCAACCCGCCCGCCAATCTCATGCCTTGCATTGACCAAACAATAGAGGCACCTCTTAGTCGAGACGAGATGGGGGAATACGTCCAAGGGCTGGTAGTTGAAAGCTGCAATTGGGCCCAGGATTCAACTGTTCTACAAAAGCCTTATTCTGACCGTATCCTGTACAAGCCCTACCCTATCGGGTACACCCCTCCTCAGCAATGGCTGCAATACAATGGACAGAGAGGCAGCCCGTAGGAGCACATCAGCAAGTTTGAGGATATCCTCGGTTCCTTCACTCTCGATGGTGACCTCAAAGTACGCAAATTCTCGAAGTCTTTGACCGGTCTGGCGTACACATGGTTCATAAGTCTCACCCCTGGGAGCATCGATTCATGGGGCAAACTAGCCAAGAAGTTCTTATCGAAGTGGTTCACCCTGGAGAGAAAACTGACAATGGCCGATATACGGAACGTAGAGCAAGGGCCAAGGGAGGATCTTCTGGCCTATGTTATGAGATTCTAGAAACTTACACACTCCATCTCTGACGAACACGCCACTGAGAGAAGTTTTGTCGAGCAGTGCGTACAAGGCATGTACCATACCTACAAGATCGGCATCGAAAACATTGAAATCGAGACCTTTAGCCAGCTCTGGAGGTGCACGGAGAGGACAACGCAAACCATCAAGGGCACTTCTCCATATAACAGAAACGAGGCGTACGTAGTTAACAGGAAGCCTAGAAACAACTGAGGAGTCAGACAGGGGCCATACCAATGCGACAACACCCTAGGAAGAAGGAATGTCCCTCCCCCCTTTCCCTGCACAAGGGATGAGGTTATAATGATATTAAACAAGTTAGTTGAAGATAGGGCAATCAACTTGCCGCCAGCACCAGCAGGAGTGGATCTAGAGAAAGACAAGCGTGGCAAGAGGTGGTGCAACTTCCATCAAACGCCACATCATGACCTAATGGATTGCTTCACCCTAAGAAGGCTATTTGTACAGAAGGTAAAGCTGGAGCAGTTTATCAAAAAGGACCCGACACGTGTAGAAACTGACTGCCTCCCAGCCCATACCCAAGGAGGAAGTGTTGATGTAGTCAAAGCAGCCGGTCAATACCAGTCCGATACTTTGATAGAAAAGCTAAAGCAGAGCCAGGAGTTGCAATAATTTTTCACCAAGCAAGGGGCCAACACAACAACGCAGAAGCTGGCCATCAGAGCACTGGCGAAAGTCTTCAGGCACCCGCTACAACCTTACAACCATGACTACAGCAGTGTGGAATTCATAATGGAAGACATGTTGGCCGCTGACCCCCACCACAACAAACCTCTATACATCATGGCAAAAATAGGGGGTTTCGAAATGAGAAGACCGATGGTTGACTCGGGAAGCTCTATCAACCTCATTTCCATCCACACATTGGAATTGATGAATGTCTGGAAAGAAGACATCAAAGGATTGCCACTGGAAGTAACAAGCTTCAATGGGAACGCGTCCATCATGGAAGGATCCATTGAGTTGCAGGTAGCAATAGGCCCGTTCAACATTACACAGGAGTTCCAGGTAATCCCAGGGAGGACTTCTTACCATGCCCTCTTGAGACGCCCATTGATACACGACTTGGCCCTCGTCCCATCGATATATCACCAGTGCATCAAAACTAGATACCGGGGATGACCAATCAGGATCCCAACCACCAGGGCCCCCTTCGACAAGTCAAAGACGCACCTACAGGATGCCATCCACTTCACAAAGCTAGCGGACGACAGGGAGATGAAGATAGCCAAGGTCGAAGGGACAAAGCTACCTCATCCCACAGAGAGTAAGCCTATGGGGACTGTTGAACGAAAGAAAAGAAGCAGATGCATCCAAGTGACGGGGAGCGATGGGAAATACTACTACACCATTGTTGAGGATCACGAGGATGATGAACCACCCGCAACCAAGAAGGCCATTCCTGAGGTATGATTTTATTATGATATATCTTGTTTGCTAAATGTAGCCTTATCGCAACTTGTACCAATGGTAAAAATCTTTTTCAAAAAGTTCATCCCTAATGTATGATCCATTATTGATGTTTTCGCAAATCGAATACATATTTATTTGTCAAAAGTCACTATAATCATCTAACGAAAGACTCTAAGTAATGTTTCAACTAGCACCATTTCACTGCTTCGCAAAACGATGTCACTACGGTAATACCATCGAACAATAACTCAGTCATTAAGAATGACACAAAGGTACAACATTTAACCACAATCTTATCAGACATAAAACTGAAAATTTGAGACAAATAATAATGTGGGCAACGTCAAGAGTTGAAGGAGGATGTCCTGGAATACTGCGATGAAGTTAGAGCGCCTCCCAGGTGCATGATGGATTCCGTTGACACAGTAGAAGAACCATTAGAAGAGATCAACTTAGTGGTTGACGGAACAAACAAAAGACCATTATATGTATCCGCCAAACTAGYAGTTGAAGACAAAGAAAAGCATATCACACTTCTAAAAGGTAAGGAACTATCCTTATCAGAAACACCTTAGAACCTGAAAAATAGTCGAACCTATGTATTCTCACAGAGTTTCAGGATGTATCTGCCTGGTAATATGACCGGATGTCGGGATTAGATTTAGACCTCGTCAGACACTCCCTATGTATAGATCCCAAACATCGACCAGTAAAGCAGCTGCAAAGGATTTTCAAGCCAGAAATAACCCTAAAGATCAAAGAGGAAGTAGAGTGGCTTTTGAAAGTGGGTTTTATCAAACCTATAGCACACCCTCAGTGGCTAGCCAATGTAGTCCCAGTAAAAAAGAAGAACAGACAACTAAGGCTAGTATTCTCCTACCTAGTCCTTTAGCAATAGCACATCACCCAAATACCAACCTCACTTTATCGTAGATGCTCTGTTGACTTTAGGGACCTAAACAAGGCTTTCCTAAAAGGCGAGTTCCCTCTACACAATAAGGAAATATTGATAGACTCGACTACACGACATGAGCTCTTCTCCTTCCTAGATGCCTACAATGGGTACAACCAGATATTTATGGATCCTGTAGATGCACCCCACAAAGCCTTTAGGACACCGATAGGGAATTTCTACTACAAGATGATGCCCTTTGGCCTGAAGAACGCGGGGGCAACATAATAGAGAGTGATGACAAGCATCTTCCACGACATGATACACAAAGAAATCGAATACTATATGGATGACATAGTTGTCAAAGCAAAGAAGAAAGAGGTTCACTCTGAAGTCTTAAGGAAAGTTTTTAGCCGATGTAGGGAATTCAAACTAAGGTTAAATTCACTAAAATGTGCATTTGGAGTGTAGTCAGGCAAGTTCTTTGGCTATAGAGTAGACCAGACAGGGATACACCTGGATGAGAGAAAGGTCAAAGCCATCCTAAATCTCCCGCCTCCAACCAACGAGTCTCAATTAAAAACTTTCTTAAGAAAGATTTCATACCTAAGGAGGTTCATCTCTGGCCTCGCGCATGCAGCACTCCCACTTATGAAGTTAGTCAAGAAGTCCATCGAATTTAAATGGACCCAGGAGCATCAATAGACATTTGAGCAACTAAAAGCAACCCTCGCTAGGGCCTCAACAATGTCACTACCCAAGGATGGGCGAGAATTCAGGATATATGTTGCAATAGGGTCAGAGGCCATAGGATGCCTACTGGCGTAGGAGGATGATGATAAAGCAGAACTCCCAATATACTATGCTAGTATAACCCTTAAAATAGCTGAGAAAAATTATTCCCACATGGAACAGTAATGCCTAGCACTGGTCTTCGCTACACAGAAATTCAGGCACTACATCCTAGGACAAAAGTGAGACTCATTGCATGGAACGACCCAATCAAGTTCTTCATGGATAGATCTCCCCTTTCTAGTAGACTCGTCAAGTGGATGATGTAGCTCAACGAATACACGATAGAGTACACCCGACCAAGGGCCATCAAGTGCCAAGCATCGACGGATCTATTGGTCACTTTCCCCTCAAACACTGATTTTTCCATATCGGATGAAGTATCCGGAGACATACCCATGATCGTTGTGGTTGAAAGAAACGAATGGGTCTTGACCTTTGATCGTAGTAGCACTAGCACCTCATCAGGCGTTGGGGTAACACTAACCTCACCCGGTGGACAAACGACCGCTTACTTCTTCAAAATCCAATTCCCCTATTCACACAACATAGCCGAGTACGAGGCCCTGGTCCTCGGTCTGATCAAAGAAATAGAAGCCGGAGCGAAAAAGATAAAGGTGATTGGTGATGCTAAACTAGTGATTGGGAAGCTTGACAAATGTACAATAGTAAAGGAGGTGACCATCCTACCATATAGGACCCTAATATAGAGGTTAGTCCACAACCTGGATGTGGATTTCAAACACCAAAATAGAGCCAAAAACTGGTTCGTTGACGCGCTAGCCACTTTAGGGTCCAAGATACAAGCTAGCACGAAGCCAATAGAGATCACCATCCAATCAGTCAACAAACAATCAACCGTCACTCTGAGGGATTGGGCAGAAGAGGAGCATGAAATAAAAGTGGATGATTGGAGGTACAAAATAATTCAAAAGTAGAAAAGTCAGACCATAGGGACACAAGAGAGCAAGTTGATCGCAAAATTTCAGCTCGTGAATGGGGTACTACACCACAGATAGTCAGATGAAGTAAGGACGAGATGCTTAGGGAAAGCAGAGGTTGAAGTAGTGCTGAACAAAGTGCACAAAATCAATTGTGGGGATGTCACAAGTACCTTATTCTGAAAATTACAAAGGTTAGGGTATTACTGGTCTGCGATGAAGTGGGACTCTACCAAGGTGCAGCGGGAATGCGATAAGTGCATCCCACAAGTGGACGATAGAGAATGCCCTGTGGTTTGTGAGGAGAACTGGAGGAGGATGTATATAGAATATTTGAAAGACCACACGTTGCCCATTGACACTACACTAAGGAGGAGGCTACTATCTAAAGCTAGGTGGTTTTACCTCCAAGATGGAATGTTATACAAAAAATCACACACAGGAAAGCCTTTGCGATGCCTAGCTGGTGATGAGATCGATGAGGTACTAAAGGCAGCTCATAGCTCCAAACCTGCAGCCCATCAAGGACAATTAGCGCTACACAATCATATCCTACACTTAGGTTTCTATTGGCCAACCATGATGGAGGATACGCAGCGACACGTACGTAGATGCCATAAGTGCCATGTCCGCAGTGAAAGAATTCACAAACCCGCCAACAGTCTCCACCCAATCATCACACCCAGGCCATTCCATACTTGGGGGTAGACCTCATAGGCAAGATACACCCGCCTTCCAAAGGGTACTGCTTTATTATTGTGGCTATAGACTATTTCACCAAATGGGCAGAGGCCATACCCTTGCGACGAATCTGCGCAAAAAACATAGCCAAGCAGAAGCCACAAACAAGACTTTACTGAGGATGTTAAGTAAAACAGTGGCCGATAACCAAAAGGATTGGGCAGAGAAGTTGTCAGAAACCCTTTGGGCTTATCGCACCTCTATCAGAAAGAGACAGGCAACGCCCTACTCATTGGTGCACGGTCAAGAAGCAGTACTCCCAGCATAGATACGAGCCGTATCCACCAGAGTTCCCTTTGCGATGGGCAAGAAAATTAGGCCAGAAAACATGAATCAGTTACTTGTAGACAAGCTCGAGGTAATCGACGATGTTAGAAACATAGCCTCGCAAAAATAGAGCAAGTATAAACAGGCCCTAGCCACAAACTTCAACAGACATCTGAGACCTAGAAGCTTTAAAGAAGAAGATAAAGTACTAAAGACAGCGATCAATGTACTGAAAACTATACTGGGAGGGGCTGTATTTGATAAAAGAAGCCCATACTTCGGGCTATTATGTACTGAAAACTATAGACATAGGAGAAGAGGACGAAACAATCAATGGCTAGTGGTTGAAACCCTACTTTGAGTAATTTTGTATTTCTGTAATTCCACTATTACATGTACCCATTCTATGAATAAATGTGCAATGTTTCAGTATACCTGCTTCCTTATTGAAATCTATTACTAGTGCAGGTATCAACAACTCGCATATTTTGCGATAAAGTTTATTTCCTTTCATATGGTTTTGATTGCGATAAAGTTTCTTCCCTTTCATATGTTTTTTATTACGATAAAGTCTACATGCAACAATATACTGTGATAGTTTATAGGAAGCTAAATTCATTAACTAGAAAAGATCACTTCCCGCTTCCTTTTATCGGTCAAATGCTTGAAAGATTAGCTGGTAAATCTCACTGTTGTTGTTTTGATGGTTATTTAGGTTTTCATCAAATTCCAGTTGCACTAGAAGACTAGGAAAAGATTACCTTCACATGCCCATTTGGTACATTTGCTTACCGACACATGCCATTCGGTCTTTGCAATGCTCCCGCCACGTTTCAAAGATGTATGGTTAGTATATTTTTCAGATTATGTGGAGAACATCATAGAGGTATTTATGGATGATTTCACGGTCCATGGTGATTCTTTCGATTCGTGTCTATCCAACCTTACAAAAATGCTTAAAAGATGCATAGAAAAGAACATTGTTTTGAACTATGAAAAATGTCATTTCATGGTTGATCAGGGCATCATTTTGGGACATGTAGTCTCCTCTAAGGGAATTGAAGTTGATAAAGCCAAGATAAAAGTTATTAAATCCTTACCTTATCCCACATGTGTATGGGAAGTTTGTTCTTTTCTTGGACATGCAGTATTTTATCGACGATTTATCAAGGATTTTTCAAAGATAACTCATCCCTTATGCAATTTACTCCAAAAAGATGTGGCGTTTGATTTTGATGAAGCATGTAAGGTGGCATTTGATAGGCTCAAGGAATTGTTGACCTCAGCCCCAGTTATCCAACCACCGAATTGGAGTCTCCCTTTCGAAATTATGTGTGATGCAAGCAATTACAGTGTTGGTGTCGTTCTTGGACAAAGAGTTGGAAGAGCTGCTCATGCATATACTATGCTTCAAGAACCCTTGATAATGCTCAATGCAATTATTCAACAACAAAAAAAGAACTTTTAGCTATAGTTTTTGCTTTAGAAAAATTTCATCCATATTTATTGGGTACTAAAGTGATTGTTTATTCTGACCATGCAGCTCTAAAGTATTTGCTAACCAAGAAGGAAGCAAAACCAAGGCTCATCTGCTGGATTCTTTTGCTACAAGAATTTAATTTAGAAACTCGCGACAAGAAGGGTGCAGAAAATTTGGTTAAAGATCATTTTAGTAGACTGACCACAAGTGAAGAAGCAACACCCTTGAAAGACGATTTCCCGGATGAGCATCTTTTTACAATTCAAGGAGAAACTGCATGGTACACTGACATTGTTAACTATTTAGTTACTAGAACAATACCATGAGATTTATCAAGAGCCCAAAAAGATAAGTTAAAGAGTGATGCTAAATACTACGTTTGGGATGACCCGTATTTGTGGAAACACTGCTCTGACCAAATTATTCAAAGGTGTGTGTCTGAAACCGAAATCCCTTCCATTCTTCAATTTTGTCACTCATATGCTTGTGAAGGTCATTTCGGTCCCAAAAGAACAGCACGTAAATTGTTAGAATGTGGATTATTTTGGCCTACTCTGTTTCGTGATTCATATGTATTTTGCAAAGCATGTGAACAATGCCAAAAGACAGACAATTTAAGTCATAGAGATCAAATGCCGCTTACTCCTATACTTGTATGTAAAATATTTGATGTATAGGGTATAGGTTTTATGGGCCCGTTTCCTTCTTCTTTTGGTAATGTTTACATTTTACTAGTTGTGGATTATGTTTCAAAGTGGGAAGAAGCTAAGGCTCCCCGGACTGACCATGCTAAAGTTGTTGATTTTGTCAAGTCCTATATCTTTTCCAGGTTTGGTATGCCGAAAGCAATAATAAGTGACCGAGGCACTCATTTTTGTAACCGGGTGGTAGAAGCTCTATTTAAGAAATACAACATCACCCATCGAACTTCCACCGCATATCATCCACAAATGAGTAGACAAGCTGAGGTATCTAATAGGGATATCAAGTCTATACTTGAGAAGACGGTCAATCCAAATAGAAAGGATTGGAGTTTGAGACTCAACGATGCACTATGGGCTTATCGCACGGCTTATAAAACTCGTATAGGTATGTCTCCTTACCGCTTGATATTTGGTAAACCATGTCATCTCCCTGTTGAATTAGAACATAGAGCATATTGGGCGGTTAAGCAATGCAACATGCACATGGATGACGTGGGAGAACAAAGAAAGCTGCAATTGCAAGAGCTTGAAGAGATTCGCAATGATGCCTATGAGAGTTCGTGAATCTACAAGGAAAAGACAAAAGTTTTTCATGACAAAATGATTTTGAGGAAAAATTTCTCTATTGGTCAGAAAGTTCTTCTTTTTCATTCTAGACTTAAATTTTTCTTGGTAAGTTGCATTGTCGATGGGTTGGACCTTTTATCGTTACTAATGTCTTACCTTATGGAGCAGTTGAAATTCAAAGTCCAACCACAAACAAGATTTTCAAGGTAAATGGTCACCATTTAAAACCCTTCTATGAAGGATTTTAGGTGTACAATGTGGAGGAGGTAGCTCTTGGAAGCACAAATTATACAAATTGAAGCATGGAATTCCGTCCTCCTCACCCACCTAGCCCATGATGGTTCGCTGCATCAGAGCTCACTAGTCAGGGAAGTCTCTCTTATCTTTATACTACTAGAATTTTGTTTTAGTAAGCTTTCTTTTGATACATTGAGGACAATGTATGGATTAAGTGTGGGGGAGGGAAGTATAGGATTTTGATTTAGGATTTTAGATGAGTGACTTTATCAAAAAAAAAAAAAAAAAACTCAACTCTTTTATAATCAATTGAAACAATATTCTAGAAAAAATTTTGTGAACTTAGTAATGAGATATGATTAGGGAATACACGACTTGTTCTGAAACCATTTCCTATTAAGCCAGTCCTAAATTTAGGTTCAAGTGAATAGGGTAAATGTTTTTACCATAAAATTGATGTGGCCTAGTAGGATGGAGCATAAATGCACCTACTATTCAAACAATTCTAAAAGTAGGATGGAGCATAAAATGCACCTACTATTCAAGCAATTCTAAAATTGAGATGGAGCATAAAATGCACTCACTTTACAAAAAAAAATAACAGAGAGAGGGAGAGAGATAAAAATGTTTTCCCTAGTTTACTACTTGGTTTGAAGTAGTAAAAATTGGATTGGTTGATAGATGAGTCGTGTATGACTTGGTTGTGTTGATTTAACGGTTTGCAATAACTGACCTAGAATATTTGTGGAAAAGGATGAAGGAGAGTTGAGTTTGAAGTTTGGTAGGATAGTTTGTTTGTTTTGTTTTTGTTTTGTTTTGCCCAAGGACGTGTAAAGTCTAAGTGTGGGGGGGTTTGATAGAGTGCATAGTTTCCATATTATTTATATTTTTACTTCTTATTTTATTGGCAATTTGCACTTAATTGATAGATTTAATTGTGTTTTATTTTAGAAAWTTGGAAAATGGAGCTGAAAGGAGCTTGAAGCACAATCCTAGCATCGATTGGTGAATTTCCAACACTTTGGAAGGAGATTAGCACGATTTCAGCAGAAGACTTGAGCATGCAAGATGTGAGCACGCTCTATCAATCTGACACCTTGTGGAATTCAGCTAAATTGGAGGCGTGAATTATTAGAATTTATTAGTGAAAGGAGGGAGAGGTCCATCGTATGGACGCCAAGAAAGCAGCAGAATAGGGTGGGCGAATTTCAAAAATTTCTCTCCTCCCTTCCAATTGGGAATCATATTCCCTGATTTTAGAATACAATATTCAAGGATCTAATCGAACCAAAACCAAAACAGATCTGAACCAAAGAGAAAGGAAAGGGTTATACCTGATACGGAGAGTCGGTATCTCCCAACGTTGGTGTTCACACCCAAAGAATACTCCAAGATCGGCTCCCACTGAAGATGATGCAGTGATACTGGAGCAGAACCAGTAGTTTTCGTCCTACGAACCAAATTCTTCACAAGAATTCGAAGGAAGCGAAGAGCACCGTAGACAATCAGCCTTTCAGCAAAGACTGATATCAAGAACACCTTCTTGATCTTTCCCTCTTTGAGAGATCGATCTAGGCAATGAATGGCGACGGCGGCGGCTGGAGGAGAACTCTGAGATCCTATCTCAAAACGCAGGAGAATTTTTCTGCTCAAAACCCTTGCTTCGAATTTTGGTAATCCAAGATTAGGGTTTCTCCTCTTTCTTAGTGATTAAAAAACCTCCTAATCCTATTGGGAGTTATCCCAATCCAAATCTGTATTTGGATAGGAAATTATCTTAATCCTAGCTGTAGATTAGGTCAGCCCACTCCTGATCTTATCAGGAGGTTACCAGATTCAAATCTTTATTTGAATTTGGTCTCCAAGAGTGGATAGGGTCAAGACCCAATCCTTTGGCTTGCCCTAATCTCATATCCGCCCCTTTAAGTGGGTGATTAAATTAGCTAGTTTGAAATGGGCATTAGGCCCAATAAGTATAGTGCTCAACAGGCTTCCAAACTGCTGCCCAATTGGGCTTTTTGTATGGCGTGGGACCCAAGCATTGATCTACACATCAGCCACATGGGTTCAGCCCAGCCTTTGTTACAAGGCCTAGCCGAATTCACTGGAGAGCCCAATGAACCCCTTGAGCCCATCACATGGAC
>NW_010729131.1:3274816-3292593 GCF_000365185.1 Nelumbo nucifera
CAGGCCACCCCAACATTTGGTAGCACACCAGTGTCAGCCTTGGCAGGATAGATCTCCCCAGCCTTATCCAACGGTTGTGAACATTCTAAACTAACACGAGTCTCATTAATCCAGTTTAAGGGTCTTACACAGAAACATACCACACAACATGAATCAAACATGCACTTTATTCATTTACACTAAATGTCAAAAGTACATCAAAACTGATTGGAGTTAAGGGCATACAAAACTGTCTAACAATTAGAGTTTATTTCATATTGTATTTCTGAAAAGAGTTAGAGTCCCATTTTAATTAGAATTCTTATTCCTAATTAGGCATGAGAATAGATTAGATTGGGGTGATCATTATCCCTTAATGAGGGTAGACTTCTATTTGAGGAAGAACTCATAAGAGATGCTGGAAACAACCTCTCTAGGGCTATATAAGGGGGGATAGAATAGCAAGAACGACATCTTGGAAGCAGAATACATTCTTTTTGTCTTGGAGTTGCGTTCTCTCCATGAAGAGCGACTAAACTCTTATTTTCTGGTTGAAGGTTAAGGAAGCTTTGATTCTACAACAATTGTGAGATCTAATTGATTTTATCAGTTCATTGTTTCTTGATATATTTTCTGTAATTTTCTATGATGATTATTTTTATTGATTGAGCAAAAAGGATCCGTTGCTCAATTGATGAAATAGTTTATTGCCAATTAGATCATCAAATTCGTATATGTTTGTTAGATTTAATCTTTGTGGCGAATAACATAAATTGATTATGGACAAGTTTTCGATTTATGTTATAAAAATATATGATCTGATTTAGATGAACCGAGCTTGCGTGTTCATCGATTAGAATTGGGTCTCTCTAATGCTATTGATAGATTAATCCTAAGAGCTTGTTTAGGGTTGTCTATTAATAAGAGAGGTAATCAAAGATCTTGTTTTGTTTATCACGAAATCAAGGAGAGATTGGCTATTAGATCTTGTTAATGGCTATAACCAATTTACTCATAAATATATGAATTCATCTTTGCATCAATGATCAATTGCATAAATCAAAGCTGAACTTATTCCTTTAACCAGAAGTTGCCTCCTATTGATTTAATCTTTATTTTATTTGAATTCCTTTTTACAACAACTCCCCATTTCGTTTTACTGTTTTTCTTGGAAATAAATCAACCCGATCCCTATGGATACGACATTGTTCATCGCTATATACAAAAGTATCTATTTCGAGCAGGACTTTTATTTTTGTTGGATTTGACACCCATTACGCACTTAATGATTGATAGCAAATCCAATATTCCCTTTCCCGATACGTCACAAGTACATTTATCTCCTGCCTTTTAGGATCTCGGGAAGTCCCACATAAATAGAGATCCTCCTCATAGTTGGGGTCACTTAGCATTCAGTGTTCAATACCCAACACCCAGTACTCGAGCATACCTCACTTCCAAATCCCTATCCCTAGCACTCAACCAAAGAGTCAATCTCCCTAATCATCAAACTCTCTATGTCTTTCAAAGAGACTGCTCCCATCCAAGCCTTACCCAACCTACACACTGCTCACTGATTCRTCATTCACATTCTCTAGCCCATATCAGTGTATTCGCAATATAGTGGATTCATGCAAATACATTGGATTCAATACAGTCCGGTGTATTGAACACTAAACTTTATTGTGCATTGATTCGTCATTCACCGGTTTTGTTGTCTATATCAGTGTGCACTACAATCAGTGTATTGAATGGATTCAATCATTTGAAGCCTCGATGAATCCATTCACATTCTCTAGCCAATTGAAGGCAAGCTAGATAGTGAATGACGAATCAGTGCGCAATATAATCCAGTGTATTGAATCCAATGTATTCGCAATATAGTGTATTCGCATGAATCCAGTGTTCATTACCCATTTCAGTGCGCAAAACGGAGGAGGACGAGGGACAATGCGCAATTGTGACTTTATAAAATGGATTCACCGAGGCTTCGAATCCAATGTATTCGCATGAATATAGAGGCAGAGGAAGACGATGAACAGTGTCACTTCCCTTTCTAGATATTTTTCCAAAAAAAAGTTATCATATTTTTTTTATTTTATAAAAATATTATTTTTTATGAATATTCAAGGCTAAAAGTTGCCCTTATATTCTAGAAACCCAATAATAAATAGTCTTTTGTCATTGTATTCTTTTATTTTTTTAATTTAAGGAAAATCATAAAATTCAAGGATTTGGTATGTGTTTCAAACCGTGGGTATTTATTCGATAAACATTTATACTTGATTTGCTTGTAAAATCGAAAAAAACAATAATGAACCCGTTTATTGATATTTTGGGCGTCATTAAATATCATTAGGCACCACATTAGGAAAACAGTGAATAAATGCTTACCTATTGGGGAAAGTGCTAAAATAAAGCTTCCCTCAATGTTAACTGCACACATAAATCAATACCTTCTTTTATAATTTTTTATACATATGGATCCGCATCATGGAGAAATGTTGAAGTGGCACTTATGTGATAGTGTTTAATCAATCAAATTCTGAACACATGCTTAATGTGTTGGAAAGCAATATGAGGATAGAGAATAAGCTGACGTGGACAATATCATTTTAATAGCTTCATTACAAATTCACCAGTTTGCACGAGAAGGGGCTGCCCCACAACGTCCCACAGCACATCCCTTGATGTCATCATTACTAAAAAATAAAGCAAAGGTAGTTAAATCAACTTTAAAAATCTAATCTCACTGTCAGATGAATCTATCCATAGGTTGACCCTAAATTTCACGGACAGTATGCGGTTTACAGGGAGCTATTTCAGATTTATGAGAGAATTGAGAGAGCGGGAGATCGTCTAATCAGATGCTCCCAGTCGAAAAGAATATACGGTTACAAGGACGAAGAAGTAGCCTTGTCACTTGTCAGGAGGTACAAATACATTGAATCTCAATAGAAAAATCAAGAACTTTTTATTTGCCAACTGCCATGGACGATTTCGTATTCTCTACTCTCCCTTCTAACGGTGTCGACTGGCGATCGGCGACCGGTAACCGGGGACGTAGATACACCACGTATCTGAGTATCTCCACGCTGTGCATCTCTCCTCACCTTCAGCGTGGGAACCGACCGGTGACAGAGATACACCACGTATTCTTTCCAGAAACCGGATCTGTTCCTCACAAAAGGCGTTTCACACGCGCCTCACAACTTCTCATAATACATCCCAGCCGTGTATTGAAAACATCTCCCGATGATGAATATATCATCGGGAGATGTTTCCGATACACGGCTGGACTGTGCTGTGGGACGCCCCCTTTGGAGAGCTGATGTGAACAGATTCTTTTCGTCCAACAAAGCTCGTACGGCGTCAGTGAGTGAATCAGTTGGCTGTTGGACCCGGCTCGCGTTGGCCTGCACTCTACACTCAACAGTAGTAACCTACAAATTTACATCTGAACACGTGGGTCGGAAGCAAACGGCCGTTACTGACGGCGTTTATTGTTTAGGCCGTACCCCCTCATTTCTTTTCATCCTCTGTGCCGACATGAAGATGAGAGGAAATTGGCTTGGTTTTGTTTGGTGGGACCACATTCTCCTCCATGCTAGTCCTTCACTCGCGAATCCAACGGTTCATGTCTTCGTACCATTTATACTTTAATGTGCGACACGTTTCCTTTTCCTTCCCCTTTCAAAACCGTGGGCAACTTCCGTGTATTTTTCTAATATGAATCCTTATTACGAGGGACCTATTTTCGCCGGCAGATTGGAATCCTACCTACCGCTGTAACTCACCTGGAGTTCAGTTTGCTCGGTTACCTCCACCTGGAGTTCTAATGCTTACTCGTTTTTTTTTTTTTCTTCAGAAAATTGCTTTATTACATGAGCTAATCCAAGGCATGAGCTACTTACTCGGATTTGACCTTTCACATAATTTCTCTCTCATAACACCTTGCGACAGGTGTGAGTAAGATCAGTCTTCCCGCGCATTTATGTGGCAACGTCGAGGTCGTCGACCGTCCGTAGAACAAACCCATGATAGATATTTTTTTTCATCTCCCAGGACCCTTGAAGATGATCATATCACAGATGAAAAACGTTGTGATGATTATCAACACTCAACAGTGATGGAGTGGTTTAGGTGAAATGGTGTAATCCAACAGCTAAACAAGGAGAGGCTGGCGTTCGGTGATTCGGGTTTCTTCTTCTTCGAAATTCGAATCGTCCGCCTACGACTGAGCGGGGCAGACCGGCAACCTGACACCAACCAAACCGTCTTTGCTTTTTGTTTCCTTTGGGAAGAAATTGCTGCGTTGCATTGTGTGTATTTCTGTGTGTTATCTACTTACTGTTTGGTAAGGGCTTGACTTTGCTTTGGTTTGTGGGTGCACTACTTTCCGTGTACGCCGTCACGTTACCTCCACCGTACGTCGGCGCCGCATCAACGTTGCCGCCCGGCGGCTTTATCATGGGTGTCGCCATCCTAGCTCGACGTGGGCATGCTTCTTTATTCTTGGTCACCCTCTCTGGGTCCCAGTAGTCCCACTTCCCCATCCTCCTCCGCCACCGTCTCTCTCGACCCACCTCGTCAGCCCAGCGGCTCTTCTTTGTTCTTCGTTTGGTATAGAAGTAAACGATAAAAACCAAGAATCAAGAATGTTGTCTACTGTAACGATAATAATATTAACAAACAATGGTTTCGTTTAATACAATAAAATAATAAGAGTAATAAGATTACAGAAGCGTCCATTGAAACACTTCAAACTTTCATTTTCTTTCTTCCATCTGCCTCTTCTCTTCCTTTTTTTTTCACAGAGAGAGAGAGAGAGACAGAGAGAGCGAAAGAGAGAGAGAGAGAGAGAGAGAGAGAGAGAGAGAGAGATGGAGGATCACACGGAGGTATTGACGACGTTGGAGACGTCGGACGGGAACAAGGCAAGGAACATGAGGAGGGCCATAATGAGTACGGGGACGAGGAGGAGCATCAGCGGCGGTGGGGGCAACGGCGGCAAAACGAGCGGCAACACCAGAAGCGAGATCGCCAACACAACCAGGAGAAGAATGGACGTAACACTGAAGTACCCAACCATCCAGTACTCTCAAATGCAGTTTCACCACTCCTTCACTTTCTCAGAACTCCGCATCATACGCCCTCCACGACCACCATTGGCCTTCATATAAGGCCGTCGCTGCTGCCTTACAGAGACCCGTCCCTGTCTGTCAGATCTCCTCCCTCCGTACTCTGATCAGAGATCGATATTAAAAGAACCAACGAAGCCACGAATGAATGAAAGAAGCGAACCGAACAGGAAAGCAACCAAGGTGATGGGTGCATTATACAGAGTTTATATGGTGTCTTCCTTTGATTACAGGAGTGAGAAACAAGTGTAGCAAACCCTACCTATTAGTTGATTTCTGATTAATTATGGTTTTCGAATTAATCAAGTATTAATCTTCCCCTTAATTAATCCTTGGAGATGGAGAATTGGGAATTGTGTTGAATAGACTTGGCGTGTGACGACAAGGGTTGATGCCGTTATGCGTTATTTTCAATTAAGTTAAAGTAAAACCTACACCATAACTTCCTTAAAGCCAAAGGGTGAGAGTAAGGAATGGGAAATAAACTTGAAACTGGTTCAACCTATATATGGCGTAAATTTTTTTTCTTTTCTTCTTTTTTTTTTTATTAATCCAAAAAGTAAAAATCATTCATTAAGATTGCTCAGAACAGTTGTCATTACATATAGTCCTTTAAAGAAAGTCAGGCAAAACAGTGAAAGTATGAACATGTGAGATGGTCAGACCATATTTAGATGGGCCTCCATGTTTCCTACACACGTATGCTTCGCTACCCTCCATGTTTCCTACACACGTATGCTTCGCTACCAACCAATTGATGGTAGTTCAGTTGTAGTTTTGTGAAGCGAAAAAGAAATAAGTGTTTCACTGAGCAATGGTAGAAATTATATGCCAACGTTGATCCTTGATCCAACAAAGTTTTGGTAGCAATTTCATATCTCCCTCAAGTTCAATTCTAGAAAAAATCAACTTCTGCACCAACAACAAACCTTAGGTTATGTTTGATTTCAAGGAAAATGTATGAAAAGGAAGGAAAAGATAAGGAAATTTATACAAGAGTTATAAAAGTTTTCCCTTGTTTTCCTACTTTTTCCTTCAAGCCAAACATAACCTTAGGGGCGTTGGATTTTGGGATTTTGAGAGGGAAAAGTTGGTCAATAGGATTAAATTTATGTTTTTGTTTTTATTTATATGAGGATAAGGGAAAGTTTATTTTATTTTCTTAGGTATCACTTACCCAGGTAATTGATACTCATCTTTTAGGTGGATAAATTAATTTTTCCAAGAAAATAAAATAATGGTCATTATTTTATTTATCTAAAAAAATGAAAGAACGAGGGTAAATGTTTCCCATAAAACACTTACCCAAATACATGCATTTACCTGGATAAGCAACTTACTGAAAAGCAAATGGGGCCTTAAAGTGAAATTCAGGTAAGAATCTTGGAAGTGGATGAATTGTCACAATCCGATCTCCTACCCACAAGATGCTACAGCTGTAAATTGGGATTCAGATTGGTGCTGCACAAAGAATACCCCACAGGTACATCTTAATGTGCATTAGGAACATCTACCATAGCTGTCATGAGTGGTGGAGTCAGGAATTTTCTGGGTGGGGGGCAAGAAAATGAGATAGGGAGTAGAAGTAGGGTATATGAAAAAATGGAATGAGAATGTTTGAATGTATTACATATTTTGCTTTTTATTTTTTATTTTGGGAATTAGAGAAGAGAAGAGTTAGAATATGACCCTTTAGTAACCCTATTTAACAAAAAGTTTGGGGGGCCAAGGACCCCCACACCAGTATGCTTGTCTCTGCCCCCCTTGCTCTAAATTGAGATCGATACATGGTTGAGATGTGCTATGGAGTGCCAATAACGTGTGCTTTGTGGGATGCAGATGTGAATTCATGAATGATAACATGTAAATAGGAAAAATGTTTATAATGTACAACTGTAATATCTTGTGGGAGGTATAGATAGGATGCTTGTGAATAGGATATCCGACCTAAAATAGTGAGGGCACCCCTGCCTCTGTAACAATTATTCCAAGCTAAAATTTTCATGGCGGCTATGGTGGCATATAAAAGGGTGTTCTATAAATTATAATTCAGTACTTTTGAAACATAAATCCAGAGCAATTAAAAATAATACTTCAGTAATGTGCATCTCTAGGGTCAGGGTTATAGTGATGGGTGTGGGTTTTGTGGTGCTTAGGACATTTGGGACTACTGTTTGTCCTTCAGCTATAATATGCATAAATTGCAATATCATGTTGGGGCGTTGAAGAGCCTATGCATTGAGTTTAAGGATATTGGATTCTTTCTTTGCTTAAGAGAGGTGCAAGACGAGATGCATGTTGTTCTACCAACTTGCATGGATGAGCTAATGGCTTATGCATTTCAGATGTATCGCCACTGCAAGCTATACGTGTTTGTATATATGCGTGTGTATACTATCGGTTTTTAAGGTTTTGACTTTTGAGTTTTTGACTTTGTTGAATGATTTTTAGCGGATTAAGTGTATGTTTTATTTCATGGATGTTTTGGGATAGGTATTTATTAAAATGCCGTTATGTCATCATTAAATTAGTATTTTTTTCATTATATTCATTCGTACAAATTGATATTTACAAAAACAGGTTTTGATTTATGTGCATATATATATATCAACCGTTAGGCGTCTAATGGTGCCTAGTTGTCAATAAACGATTTATCAAATACTTTTCTCACTTTTGAAGATAAATTAAGGACAAACGTTTATTTAATAAACGAAAGCTATACCAAATGCATATTAAATTCCTTTGCAAAATCCCAATGCTCATTAGATCGGCACATTGTTCGATTTTCTCAAAATTAGAAAAAAGGATTACTTTTCCATAAAATTAGAAAAATGAAAATAAAGAGCAATATGTGTAAAAGGGTTAATTTTTATTGTATAAATGATTCGAAGAAAATTCTCATTGAATTTGGTTGAACCAGCTGACAAAGTGAGCCTGAAAGTAAACCATTCTCCAGCCCATTGGAGAAATCTGCCTACTTGATTTGGTCATTCTCTATCCCATTGGGAGAAAGAGAAACCCAATCTAAAATCTAAATTTGAAACAAGACATCCCAAGTTATTTCAAAGATATACCACCGACTGGCCGATCAAGGCGGTCCACACTGTATCAGAAAGTAGACCCTCACATATCCTGGTGGAGAAGTCCACTTGACTCAAATTTGAACCCTTGGCCTCCCAATTGAGAAAGAAAGAATGCCACGCCACCACCCATGTGACCGTTGGTTATGAAATTGTGGACCCTACGGAGAAAGTTTTATGAGGGCATGAAATCAACACCATCCAATGGTTACCAGTAGAGTTCGTGGGGTCCACCAATTGGAAGATCCTATGTTGCAAATTCTGACAGGTGAACAGCCACCCAGTTGGAGTCAGTGTGCAATGATACCATAATAGGGCTACATTTATCAGGTGGTGGTGGGGAGTGGGGACCCAAGTCCACGTGACAACCACGTGAAGCCAAATCCTCATACAGGTTAGATGAGCGTGTAGAACAACTCAACCATTTTTTGATAAGTACAATAATCAATAATACAACTCAACCATTTCAGCTTTCTTAATTTCACAGGCTTCAACGGTTCCTTTCAAGGCTTCGGATGGTATAAAACCACAGGGCCCTCGCTCAGTCATTTATGGTTGGATTTGAATCTTTTGCCCTTGCCTTCGTGATTAAATTCAAATCACGAGGAAAAATATTCCAATCCAAGTGTCAAGGGCTTCTGTCTGAATCCAATGCTCCAAAAACCTCCCTTCACACACTTGACAACCTGTTTACATGGTGCCCTCATCACACCAGATTGTAAAATGGATCCCTTTACTTGCATCATGTAAAAGTTAGGAAAACAAATATTTTTTCTGTTAAAAAAATGAACATTTCATAAAGTGAACGCTTGCTCTAGGAGAATGGATTTCATTCTAATTTTCTACCATCATTTTTTTCAACAATATGATTCATTCTTTTATTGAATATCATTAAAAAATGAACATTTCAAAAAGTGAACGCTTAGTGTAGGAGAATGGAATTCATTCTAATTTTCTATCATCATTTTTTTCAACAATATGATTCATTCTTTTATTGAATATCATTTTGGATCATGTAATGAAGGGATTATAGTTGATAAAGACAACTTTTGGGTCTTATTATTAATAAAAATAATTCTTTTAATATAATTTTTAAAATAGAGTAACTTTTAAAAAAAATATATCAAAAAATGATAGAAATATTGTTCATCTCCTTCCTCCTTCAACCACCGAACAAATATCCCCACCTCTAGTCTCTATCTTTCTCCTTCCTCCTCCTCCTCCTTTCAATGGCCATGGAAGAGCTTCATCGCCACTTCTTGAACCCTTGGCCCTCCTTTCGGATCTACCTCCATGTCCAAGATCACCAGAACCCTCTGCTTCATATCCTCGAAAAAATCAATGGTCAGGATTTCGGAACAGCAGCAAGCGATTGCTGATTACTCGGCGGAGATTTTGTTACGAGCCAAAACACCGTTAGAAAAAGAACTTGGCGGACGAATGTGTTCTTCTAACTGTTTTAGAAGAAGAATTTGTAGCTTCTCTGCTCTAAACTCAAATATAGAGAAGAAGAAGAAGCAGAAGAGGAAGAAGAAGGAGGAGGAGGAAAGATAAAGATAGAGACCGGAGGTGGGGAGATTTGTTCGGTGGTCTGAAGGAGAAAGGAGATGAATAGTGTTTTTACCCTTTTTAGATGTTTTTTTAAAAAATTTACCTATTCTAGAAATTATGTTAAAAATTTATTTTTATTGATAATAAGACCTAAAAGTTGCCCTTATCAGCTATAATCCCTTTACTAAAACCCTACTAGATTTACTAAAACCTATCTTATAATTTTATAGATTTACTAAAGCCTATCCTATAGTTTATGTTTTACTAAAACACCCCTTATAGTTTGCAACTGATTTATTTAATCAACCTTCCTTTAGGTTGAAGTGGAAAATGACAATTTTGACCTAAAGATTTTTATGGACTAATATAATCTATAGAAAATATAAATGGTAATGCCACTTTGTCCCTAGTAAAACATGGACAAAGACTCTTCGATCAATTTTATTCTCTATCTGAAGGAGGAAGACATGTTGCAAATTAACTAATAGGACTGGTATTCACTGTTCTCTCTTATTCATTTTATTAAAATCAAATACTGTGTAGTAGATTAAAAATTAAACTATGTTTCATTTTAAAAGCTCAATATAATGTATTAGGGGTAATTTCAAAATAAAATAACATAGGCCCAAGCCTTTAACATTTTCCATTCAGTTTAGGTAATCAAATTACCATTTTTCTGACATCAATATAAAAGATTCTTGATAGAAAGTTGATTAAATAAATTGGTTGCAAATTATAAGGGAAATTTTAGTAAAATGTTGAAATTGAACCATAAGCTTTAATAAATCTAACAAACTACAGGGGTAATTTAATAAATGACTAAAGTTGAAAACATTTGATTTTGTTCATTTTAGACATAATCAATGGCCAAAAAAAATGAAAGGTATTTGATTTTTACAGCCGAAATTTCGGGTACATTGTTGGACAGTTACCCAAAGTCCGAAACCGGGTCTGAAAACCGGCGTGCCAATCAAGGGAAGACCTTGTAAAACAACGGCCGATGGGTCCAGAATCAACGCACAATAAGGGAAACAGATGCTGACGCATCAGATACGCTGGTGACGAATGATCTTCATGATAGAAGAAATTAGTTTAATCAGATGCAATGTATCTGAATCCTTTTCTCTCTCTGACTCTCTCCCCTCTAACCTGTGACAATGTTCTTTCTCTCTCCTCTCTTCTAATCGGTCATATAATTGGAACTTGGAAGAGCTGAAAAAGGGGGATGTTTCCGCCCATATCCCGTCAACGTCGAACCAATTTGGATTAAAATAAAGGGCAAGAGTGTTTGAACTTTTGTGAGGAATATGTACTCCCTCGTCAAGTCTGCACCATTGGATGGCCATTGAGATTCAAACTCTACGAATCTCAAGGACCATCCAACGGCTTGGAAGAATAGTGGAGGACCAAATTATAATAATAGGTAAACTGTTTGAATCTCTCTAAAGTTTCTGATCATTTCTATAAACTTCCCTAAAGTTTGATAATCCAAATCATTTCCCTTAAATTTTCTAACATAGTTGAAAGAAACATTTTGGAACCGCCCGTCGATTCAGACGATCAGACCGTTTGGCTTGGGAATCGTTTAGGCAATCAGTTCTATTTTATTCAAAACTCGGAGTCTGATAAAAAACCTTTGAAAAAGTCAACAAATTATTGATCCAAGTGGTCGAATCATCAACTCATTCAACAGTTTTTAACTATTTTTTATTTTTTTAATTACTTTTTAATTTTTTAATTTTTCTGTTAAGACGGGGCCGTCCATTCAACCAGACGGTCGAACTGTTGATCCAAAAACCAATGGCCAGAACAATTCCATTTTCGAATTATTTTTTAAAACGTTGGTTGAAAGTAGATTCCTTTTGTTTGAATCCTCTAAAAACAAGCATAAAAATATTCAAAATACCCACAAAATACCCCCTTCAAATGTAAAGCTGCAATTTTAAATTCTATTTTATTTGTCATTTATAAAATTTGTTTTTTTAAAAATCAGCCTTAATAAAAATTGTATGGATATTATTAGAGATTGAGTCTATTTGCAACCATGCTAAAAAGTTCAGAAAAGATAATTACAATTAACAAATTTCAGGAGAGCTACGGCCAAAAACTTAGGGGAGATTCTAGCAATTTACCTTATAATAATAATATATAATAAAATAATGACAAACAGCCCTTTCAATCACTAGAGAAATTAAAGTTTAGCCATGAATCGACCAGTTGAAACTTGAAAGAAAAGAAATAAAAGAAGAAAGGAATTGCCATACGTATCATTCCATAAATGTACGCAAGTTTAAACTAAGGGATAAATACTGCCCGTCAGAAATCTGAAATTACAATCATCTCTTAAACTACTAAAAAGTAAAACTAAAAATAAAAATACGACTAAAATAAAAATAAAAATAAAATAAAAGTACCCAAGAAGTCACATTCCAATGTTGTTTAATAAATCTTTTTATTTTTGAAAAGAATATAATATTTAATAAGAAATACGACTAAAATATTTCTGAGTCTTATTGATATTTAATGAAAAAGGACATGGCGTTCAAGAATGCTTAACTTACTCGTAACAAGGCTGCATTGGTGAGAGTGAGGGCAGTAGTATTTAAATTGCACAGAGGTGTAATTAGGGTATCCCTAGGCATTTAAGCTACAAGGGTCTATTCACTGAAAAACTATTGATTTTTTATTGCCTAAAAAGGAAAGACAGCCATCCTTTCATGTAGTACTGAATCTACTGATTATCCAGATCCATTGGTAAGTTGTCCATAAGTAATTAAATGCCTAATTTATCTGGTTTTTGTATTATTATTGGAGCTTTAATGGAATCTTTTTTGTCCAATAATGACTGTTGAGACTGACTGAGATCTATTTGTATTTATTGTAGCTTAGGAGTTAGATCAATTGGGTGGTGTCTGTCTTCTATAAATGAGCACATGATAAGCAGGATATATAACACTTCTTAAACAGTCTTATCTTCTTTAAATTCCATTAAATTAACTTGTTTTGGGAAATCCATATATGGGTTAGGCTTAGGAAGTGATAAGTCTAACTTGCCCTTTCATTATGTTCATATTAATTTAGACAAATCTATAATATTTATAAAAGTATGAATGAGGAGGTATTGGCTTTTAGAATTTTTCTTTATTGAAATACTTCTCTTGAATTTAGTTCATATTTTGAAATGGCAGAAAATGTAATTAAAAGAATACCATTAAGTACATTCAATTACATTTTATTAAGTCTCACATTTAAGTCATTAAATAAATCACATTCTTTCTCATTGAATCCAATATTTATACTTTTGTTTATCATCATTAAATTCCACTAATAAATCCATACACAATAATTATTAATAAAATGAAGTTTTATTTTAAAATAAACATAGAAATAAAATCATATTCTTCATCTAGGTGGTGGGTAAGTAGTTCAACCATTTGGGTCAAATGGATAATTTCATGATGTCATAAATAAATAATACAAATTTAGAAATATAAAAGTACTTTTGTTTATCATCATTAAATTTAACTAATAAATCCATACACAATAATTATTAATAGAATGCAATTTTTTATATTTTCAAAATAAACCTACAAATGAAATCATACTTTCCATCTAAGTCGTGGGTAAGTACTTCAACCATTTGGATCAAATGGATAATTTCATAATGTCATAAATAAATAATACAAATTTAGAAATATAAAAAATACAAAAAAATATAGAAAAATGAAATTTTGTAAAAAAATTGGACACGTTTCTATTATTTTATATTTGTCATATTAAAAAAGAACTATAATAAAATAGACATAATTTTATTAATAATGGACATCAAATATACAACTTAAAACCGACCGAAAGTTAAACCATCTTCCTATCTAGGGGTGGGTTAGTGGTTCAACCTTTCAAGTCAAATAGATTAACCCATGATGTACAATTAAAAATAAATTTTTTAAAATAGAATAATAAAAAAATGAAACAATTTTGGGCACATCTATAATATTATATACTAATAATATAAACAAAAATAAGTATGATAAATAATAATTATTTTATTAATTATATAAATGAAATGCAAAATTTTAAAACAACTTGAAAATGAAACTATTTCCATATCTAGATGGTAGGTAGGTCAATGATCTAACATTCCAGGTCAAATGGGTTAATCTATACACATACACACATACACACATACACACATACACACATACACACATACACACATACACACATACACACATACACACATACACACATACACACATANACATACACACATACACACATACACACATACACACATACACACATACACACATACACACATACACACATACACACATACACACATACACACATACATACATACATACATACATACATACATACATACATACATACATACATACATACATACATACATACGGTTTGGTAGGGATGCAAGCGGATCAGATAAGATTAGATCAAATCGAAAGATTTGGTTAGATCTCATAAATATTGATTCAAATCCGAATATAACAGTTAAAATAAAAAAAAAAACAAAAAAAGTATTTTTTCAACTATTTCCATTATATAAAAAACTTACAAAAATGCAATATAGATAACATATTTATAAATAAATAATAAATAATATATATTATATATAAATAATATATATACTATATATATAAATAATTGATTTGACCACAATATTAAACACCAATGTTCAAGCAATATATTGGGATTGTATTTCCTCTTGGTAAATAAGTAATTTTTATTATCTAATAAATTAAATAATAAAAAATAAAATATTGAATTTTTTATAAATTTTATAAAAAAGAAGTTGAACATACATTAATATTATATATTCATCATATTAAACAAAAATATGTTTGCAAAAATGAGAATTAATCTTAGTGAAGATAGAAATGGCTAAAATACAATGAAAAAATGAATTGATGTCTTAATCATAGTCAATTTCCCTGGTTAAATAGGTTAATGGTTCAACCAATAAGGTCCTTCGGTTACTGATTATCATCATCATCATCACTTGATACTACCAAGTGCAAAAATAAGAATTACATTTGAAGTAACCGTTCCTGGTCACGTATCAATTTTTTCGTGATGTATCAAATTTTTTGGCTAAGTACCTCGTCAGTGACATATGCTCCCAAGTGGCCTGTGACTCAGAGGCTGAAGTGGAGCTGCCTAGTGGTGAGTTGTCTAGTGGCGAGCTACCTAGTGGCGAACTGCCTGGTGGTGAGCTCCCTGGTGGTGAATTGCCTGGTGGTGAACTGCCTGGTGGTAAGCTCCCTGGTGGCGAACTGCCTGTGGCGAGCTGCCTATGGCAAACTGCTTGTGGCGAGCGGCCTGTGGTGAGCTGTCAAGCTAACCAAGTGCCGAGCTGCCTGGTAACGAGCTAGATTGACGAGCTTCCTTGCTCTTTAGAGACTTGCAAGGAACCAAATGTCAGAGGACCCAGGGTGGCTAACCCGGCGAGGTCGCTCTGATGCTTAAGTTAGTACTCTCATAGTAGACTGCGAGCTAAAAATCATAAAGTATAAGAGCTAGAATGTGCTTATTTGCTTACTTGCTCCCTTCCTCCCTTGCCCTTGGGGTTGGTGCCTTTATATAGGCATTGTTTGGCGTGGGCTTCACGCACCATATCCTAGATTTCTGCGAGGTTTCTAAGTGGTTCGAGATTCCTGGAGGTAACCGCCATGCACGTTGACCACCATCCGGATCGTTCGGCACATGGGCCAACTTCCAAGGATCGTGGGAGTATTGGGATATGCATGCCGAATTTGTTGGTGAGCATGCCTCGCAGGTCGCTAGGTCAGCGCCTATGCCTAGTCGCTAAGTCGCGACTGTGTCAGGCTGCCAAGTCGGCGCCTGGGCCAGGCAGCCAGGTCGCGCCTGTGCCAGGCTGCCAGCTCATGCCTGTGCCAGGCCGCGCCCAGGCCGCCAGGTGGGACACCATCAATTTGGCTAAGGAAAGTTGTTTCCAAAGTGGTTTTGGGTGTCACCTAGTTGTTCTTAGGTGCCATGTGTCACAATATCATTGGAGGGCCAAATCCGCCCTCATCATTTGCCCCCCACTCCCGAGCCGAAAGTAAGTCGGCGAAGGGAGTAGAATTCTCCTTTTGGCTCAGAATGAATAATTCGATGAGCTCGTAAGCATCGATTCAATTCCTTAGGCTCCGGGAGAGACTCGCAGTCCACTCCTTGATTTTGCCCACGCCGAAGAGGTGATTGGGTCTTATATGGTGAGGAGCTCTTTGCTAGTTCGATATTTTGGCCCTTAGGCTCTGGGAGCGGCTCATAGTCCACTCTCCTTGGTATTTGATTTTTCCCATGCCGAAGAGGCGACTGGGTCTTATGTGATATTTTAGCCCTTACGCTCTGGGTGCGACTCGTAGTCCACTCTCCTTGACTTTGCCAATGCAGAAGAGGCGACTGGGTCTTGTGACGAGGAAGCCTTTTATCAGTTTGTCAGTTCGCGCCTGGCCAAGCCGCTAGGTTGGCGTCCGCACCAGGTCGTGCTAGGTCGGTGCATGTGCCAGGCTGCTAGGCCGCGCGCAGGGCGCGCCTGGCCGCCGGGTGGGCGCCTTAGAGCTATGATTGTGCTGCATCAACCTCATAATGCCGGTTACCCACTCCTATAAGAAGCTGCTAGGAGCTCGACCTTCGGGGGCAACACTACTAACTTTGGGTCGCCAGCTCACACGGGAGCCTTGGAAGGCTCAACTAGCAAGGGTGCCCATGTAGTCTGTTGGCCGCCAACTCCCACGGAAGCCACGAAGAGCTCATCTTTGTAGAGGGGACCTCACGAAGAGGACTAATGAGGTTTTATCTGAATTGAAAGTAAAGTTGGTAGAGCTTCTAAGTCTATTAACTCCCTGTATAGTCTTTGAGTTCATAAAAAATGGAAAGTATAAAGCGAGAGCTTTTAGTTTCTAAGAAATGAGGACTTAGCTTTCTGGAAGAAGAGTACTTAGCTTTTTAGAGGAGGAGAACTTAGCTTTTTGTAGCGTTTCCCACAGACGGCACCAAATGATGTAACCGTTCCTGGTCACGTATCAATTTTTTCATGATGTATCAAATTTTTTGGCTATGTACCTCGTCAGTGATGTATGCTCCCAAGTGGCCTGTGACTCAGAGGCTGAAGTGAAGCTCCCTAGTGACGAGCTATCAGGTGGCGAGCTACCTAGTGGTGAACTGCCTGGTGGTGAGCTCCTTGGTGCTGAACTACCTGGTGGTGAGCTCCCTGGTGGCGAACTGCCTGTGGCGAGTTGCCTATGGCGAACTACTTGTGGCGAGCTGACTGTGGTGAGCTACTTGTGGCGAGTTGCCGAGCTGACTAGGTGTCGAGCTGCCTGGTAACGAGTTAGATTGATGAGCTTCCTTGCTCTTTAGAGACTTGCAAGGAACCAAATGTCAGAGGACTCGTGGTGGCTAACCCGGCGAGGTCGTTCCGATGCTTAAATCAGTACTCTCATAGTAGACTGCGAGCTAAAAATCATAAAGTATGAGAGCTAGAATATGCTTACTTGCTTACTTGCTCCTTTCCTCCCTTGCCCTTGGGGTTGGTGCCTTTATAGAGGCATTGTTGGCGTGGGCTTCACGCACCATATCCGAGATTTCTGCGAGGTCGTCTAAGTGGTTCGATATTCCTGGAGATAATAGCCATGCATGTTGACTACCATCCGGATCGTTCGGCACGTGGACCAACTTCCAAGGATTGTGGGAGTATTGGGATATGCTTGCCGAATTTGTCAGTGAGCACGCCTCGCAGGTCGCCATGTCGGCGCCTATTGCACGCCGCTTGGTCGCACCTGGGCCAGGCTGCCAGGTCGGCGCCTAGGCCAGTCCGCCAGGTCGTGCATGTGCCAGGCTGCTTGCTCATGCCTGTGCTAGTCTGCCAGCTCGTGCAAGTGCCAGGCAGCCAGCTCGTGCCTATGCCAGGCTGCCAGCTCATGCCTATGCCAGGCCACCCTTGTACTAGGCCTCGCCCGGGCCGCCAGGTGGGACACCATCAATTTGGCTAAGGCAA
>NW_010729131.1:3293951-3329263 GCF_000365185.1 Nelumbo nucifera
GGTTTTATCTGAATTGAAAGTAAAGTTGGTAGAGGTGCTTAGTCTGTTAGCTCCCTGCATAGTCTTTGAGTTCATAAAAAATGGAAAGTATAAAGTGAGAGCTTTTAGTTTCTAAGAAATGAGGACTTAGTTTTCTGGAAGAAGAGGACTGAGCTTTTTAGAGGAGGAGAACTTAGCTTTTTGTAGTGTTTCCCATAGACGGTGCCAAATGATGTAACCTTTCCTGGCCACGTATCAATTTTTTCATGAAGTATCAAATTTTTTGGCTAAGTACCTCGTCAGTGACATATGCTCCCAAGTGGCGTATGACTCAGAGGCTGAAGTGGAGCTCCCTAGTGGCGAGCTGTCTGGTGGTGAGCTACCTAGTGGCAAACTGCCTGGTGGTGAGCTCCCTGGTGGTGAACTGACTGGTGGTGAACTCTTTGGTGGCGAACTGCCTGTGGCGAGCTACCTATGGCGAACTGCTTGTGGCGAGCTGCTTGTGGCGAGCTGCTTGTGGTGATTGCCTGTGGAGAGCTACCTGTGGTGAGTTGCCTGTGGAGAGCTGCCGAGCTGACCAGGTGCCGAGCTTCCTGGTAACGAGCTAGATTGACGAGCTTCCTTGCTCTTTAGAGACCTGCAAGGAACCAAATGTCAGAGGACCCGGGGTGGCTAACTCGGCGAGGTCGCTCCGATGCTTAAGTCAATACTCTCATAGTAGACTGCGAGCTGAAAATCATAAAGTATGAGAGCTAGAATATGCTTACTTGCTTACTTGCTCCCTTCCTCCCTTGCCCTTGGGGTTGGTGCCTTTATAGAGGCATTGTTGGCTTGAGCTTCACACACCATATCCGAGATTTCTGCGAGGTCATCTAAGTGGTTCGAGATTCCTAGAGGTAACAGCCATGCACATTGACATCCATCCAGTTCGTTTGGCACGTGGGCCAACTTCCAAGGATTGTGGGAGTATTGGGATATGCTTGCCGAATTTGTCGATGAGCACGCCTCGCAGGTCGCCAGGTCGGCGCCTATTGCACGCCGCTAGGTCGTGCCTGGGCCAGGCTGCCAGGTCAGCGCTTGGGCCAGCCCGCTAGGTCGTGCATGTGCCAGGCTGCCTGCTCGTGCCTTTGCCAGACTAACAGCTCATGCAAGTGGCATGCTGCATGCTCGTGTTTGTGCTGGGCTGCTAGCTCGTGCAAGTGCCAGGCTACCAACTCGTGCCTGTGCCAGGCTACTGCCARCTCGCTTCAGGGCCAGGCCACCATCTCGCGTCAGGGCCAGGCTGCCGGCTCGTGCCTGTGCCAGGTTGCCAGCTCATGCCTGTGCCAGGCCACGCCCGGGCCGCCAGGTGGGACACCATCAATTTGGCTAAGACAAGTTGTTTCCAAAGCGGTTCCGGGTGTCACCTTGTTGATCTTAGGTTCCATGTGTCACAATATCATTGGAGGGCCAAATCCACCCTCATCATTTGTCCTCCACTCCTGAGCCGAAAGTAACTCGGCGAAAGGAGTATATTTCTCTTTTTGGCTCGGAATGAATAATTCGATGAGCTCGTAAGCGTCGATTCAATTCCTTAGGCTCCGGGAGAGACTCGCAGTCCACTCCTTGATTGTGCCCATGCCGGAGAGGCGACTGGGTCTTATATGGTGAGGAGCTCTTCCCTATTTCGGTAACTTGGCCCTTAGGCTCTGGGAGCGACTCGTAGTCCACTCTCCTTGGTATTTGATTTTGCCCATGCCGAAGAGGCGACTGGGTCTTATGTGATATTTTAGCCCTTAGGCTTTGGGTGCGACTCGTAGTCCACTGTCCTTGACTTTGACCATGCCGAAGAGGTGATTGGGTCTTGTGACGAGGAAACCTCTTATCAGTTTGTCAGTTCGTGCCTGGCCAGTCCGCTAGGTTGGCGCTCGTGCCAGGTCGGTGCATGTGCCAGGCTGCCAAGCCGCCAGGCCGCGTGCTGGCCGCCGGGTGGGCGCTTTAGATCTATGATTTTCCTCCATTAGCCTTATAATGCCGGTTGCCCACTCCTACAAGAAGCTACTAGGAGCTCGACCTTCGGGGGCAGCACTACTAACTTTGAGTCGCCAGCTCACACGAGAGTCTTGGAAGGCTCGACTAGCAAGGGCGCCCATGTAGTCTGTTGGCCACCAAATCCCACGGAAGCCAGGAAGAGCTCATCTTTGTAGAGGGGACCTCACGAAGTGGACTGATGAGGATTTATCTGAATTGAAAGTAAAGTTGGTAGAGCTGCTTAGTTTGTTATTTCCCTGCATAGTCTTTGAGTTTATAAAAAATGGAAAGTATAAAGCGAGAGCTTTTAGTTTCTAAGAAATGTGGACTTAGTTTTCTGGAAGAAGAGGACTGATCTTTTTAGAGGAGGAGAACTTAGCTTTTTGTAGTGTTTCCCACAAATGATGCCAAATGATGTAACCATTCCTGGTTGCGTATCAATTTTTTTGGCTAAGTACCTCGTCAGTGATGTTTACTACCAAGTGGCCTATGACTTAGAGGCTGAAGTGGAGATCCCTAGTGGCGAGCTCTCTGGTGGCGAGCTACCTACTGGTGAACTGCCTGGTGGTGAGCTCCCTAGTGGTGAACTGCTTGGTGGTGAGCTCCCTGGTGGCGAACTGCCTATGGCGAGTTGCCTATGGCGAACTGCTTGTGGCGAGCTGCCTATGGTGAGCTACTTGTGGCAATCTGCCGAGATGACCAGGTGTCGAGGTGCCTGGTAACGAGCTAGATTGACGAGCTTCCTTGCTCTTTAGAGACCTGCAAGGAACCCAATGTCAGAGGACCTGGGGTGGCTAATTTGGCGAGGTCGCTCCGACGCTTAAGTCAGTACTCTCATAGTAAACTATGAGCTAAAAATCATAAAGTACGAGAGCTAGAATATGCTTAGTTGCTTACTTGCTCCCTTCCTTCCTTGCCCTTGGGGTTGGTGCCTTTATAGAGGCATTGTTGGCATGGGCTTCACGCACCATATTCGAGATTTCTGCGAGGTCATCTAAGTGGTTCGAGATTCCTGGAGATAGCAGCCATGCACATTGACCACCATCCAGATCGTTCGGCACATGGGCCAACTTCCAAGGATCGTGGGAGTATTGGGATATTCTTGCCGAATTTGTCGGTGAGCACGCCTCGTAGGTCGCCAGGTCGGCGCCTATAGCACGCCGCTAGGTCGCGCCTGGGCCAGGCTGCCAGGTCAGCACCTGGGCCAGGCCGCCAAGTCGTGCCTGTGCGAGGCTGCCAGCTCGTGCCTGTGCGAGGCTGTCAGCTCGTGCAAGTGCTAGGCTTCCAGCTCGTGCCTATGCTAGGCTGCCAGATCGTGGAAGTGCCAGGCTGCCAGCTCGCGCCAGGCCYAGGCCGCCAGCTCGTGCCAGGGCCAGGCCGCTAGGTCGCACCTATGCCAGGCTGCCAGCTCATGCCTGTGCCAGGCCGCGCCTGTGCCATGCCACGCTTATACGAGGCGGCACCTGGGCCGCTAGGTGGGACACCATCAATTTGGATAAGGCAAGTTGTTTCCAAAGCTGTTCCGGGTGTCACCTAGTTGTTCTTAGGTTCCATGTGTCTCAATATCATTGGAGGGCCAAATCCACCCTCATCATTTGTCCTCCGCTCCCAAGCCGAAAGTAACTCGGCGAAGGGAGTAGATTTCTCCTTTTGGCCCGGAATGAATAATTCGATGAGCTCGTAAGCGTCGATTCAATTCCTAAGGCTCCTAGAGCGACTTGTAGTCCACTCCTTGATTTTGCCCATGCCAAAGAGGCGACTGGGTCTTATGTGGTGAGGAGCTCTTCGCTAGTCCGGTATTTTGGCCCTTAGGCTTTGGGAGCGACTTGTAGTCCACTCTCCTTGGTATTTGATTTTGCCCATGCCGAAGAGGCGATTGGGTCTTATGTGATATTTTAGCCCTTATGTTCTGGGTGCGACTCGTAGTCCACTCTCCTTGACTTTGCCCATGCCGAAGAGGCGACTAGGTCTTGTGACGAGGAAGCCTCTTATCAGTTTGTCAGTTGGTGCCTGGCCAGGCCGCTAGGTTGGCACTTGCGCCAGGTCGCGCCAGGTCGGTGCATGTGCTAGACTACTAGGCCGCCAGTCCGCACCGGGCCATGCTTGGCCGCGTGTAGGTCGCCAGGCCGCACGCTGGCCGCCGGGTGGGCGCCTTAGAGCTGTGATTGTGCTGCATCAGCCTCATAATGCCGGTTACACACTCCTACAAGAAGATACTAGGAGCTCGACCTTCGGGGGCAGCACTACTAACTTTGGGTCGTCAGATCACACGGGAGCCTTGGAAGGCTAGAACAGCAAGGGCGCCCATGTAGTCTGTTGGCCGCTAACTCCCACGGAAGCCACGAAAGAGGGGACCTCACGAAGAGGACTGATGAGGTTTTATCTGAATTGAAAGTAAAGTTGGTAGAGGTGCTTAGTCTGTTAGCTCCCTGCATAGTCTTTGAGTTCATAAAAAATGGAAAGTATAAAGCGAGAGCTTTTAGTTTCTAAGAAATGAGGACTTAGCTTTCTGGAAGAAGAGGACTGAGCTTTTTAGAGGAGGAGAACTTAGCTTTTTGTAGCGTTTCCCACAGATGGCGCCAAATGATGTAACCGTTCCTGGCCACGTATCAATTTTTTCGTGATGTATCAAGTTTTTTGGCTAAGTACCTCGTCAGTGACGTATTCTCCAAAGTGGCCTGTAACTCAGAGGCTGAAGTGGAGCTCCCTACTGGCGAGCTGTCTGGTGGCGAGCTACCTAGTGGCGAACTGCCTGGTGGTGAGCTCCCTAGTGGTGAACTGCCTGGTGGTGAGCTCCCTGGTGGCAAACTGCCTGTGGCGAGCTGCCTATGGCGAACTGCTTGTGGCGAGCTACCTGTGGCGAGCTGCCTGTGGTGAGCTGCCGAGCTGACTAGGTGCCGAGCTAGATTGATGAGCTTCCTTTCTCTTTAGAGACCTGCAAGGAACCAAATGTCAGAGGACCCGGGTTGGCTAAACTGGCGAGGTCGCTCCGATGCTTAAGTTACTCTCATAGTAGACTGCGAGCTAAAAATCATTAAGTATGAGAGCTAGAGTATGCTTACTTGCTTACTTGCTCCCTTCCTCCCTTGCCCTTGGGGTTGGTGCCTTTATATAGGCATTGTCTGGCGTGGCTTCACGCACCATATCCGAGATTTCTGCGTGGTCGTCTAAGTGGTTCGAGATTCCTAGAGGTAACCGCCATGCACATTGACCACCATCCGGATTGTTCGGCATGTGAGCCAACTTCCAAGGATCGTGGGAGTATTGGGATATGCATGCTGAATTTGTCGGTGAGCACGCCTCACAGGTCGCCAGGTCGGCGCCTATGCCAAGCCGCCAGGTCGCGCCTGGGCCAAGCTGCCAAGTCAGCGGCTGGGCCAGGCCGCCAGGTCGTGCCTGTGCCAGGCTTCTAGCTCGTGCCTATGCCAGGCTGCCAGCTTGTGCAAGTGCCAGGCTGCCAGCTCGTTCCTGTGCCAGGCTGCCAGCTCGCACCAGGGCCAGGCCCCCAGTTTGTGCTAGGGCCAGGCCGCCAACTCGCGCCAGGGCCAGGCCGCCAGGTAGCACCTGTGCCAGGCTACCAGCTCGTGCCTGTGCCAGGCCACACCTGTACCAGGCCGCGCCCGGGCCGCCAGGTGGGACACCATTAATTTGGCTAAGGCAAGTTGTTTGCAAAGCGGTTCCGGGTGTCACCTAGTTGTTCTTAGGTGCCTTATGTCACAATATCATTAGAGGGCCAAATCCGTCCTCATCAACATTTATTGATGATAAAAATGTAATACATGATTTAAAATCAACCGAAAAAGAAAATATGGTTTTTCCATCCAAGTGTTCGGTTAGTGGTTCAACTGTCCATGTCAAATTGATCAACACATGATGTTATTATTAAATAATAAAATACATAAAATTCTAAAAAATATAGAAATTTGTAGATAACTTTGGATACGTTCTATAATATTATATATTCATCTTATACGAAAATGTGTGATTAATGATAATTATTTTCATTAATGATAGAAATGGGATAAAAATTAGGATATAAAAATAAAGAGCATTAGTGTTTAACACATGGCCCCACTAACCATGTCAAATGGTTCAATGATTTAATTAGCTAGGTCATTGTAGGCAAGTGATTTGGTTGGAATGCAAAAAGATTGGATTGAATTTGAATCAGGGTATATTCGAATTTGATTGAATCTGAAGATTTGATCGAATCTCATAAATATTGATTCGAATCTTAATCCGATCAAGATATTGGATATCTGAATCTGATACAATCCGATTTAATTTAAAAAAATAATAAATTATTAAAATGAAAAGAAAATATAATAGTTGAAATAAAGAAAAAAAATATAAGTATTTTTTCAACTATTTTCATCATATATATATATATTATATAAATGATATATATATATATAATTTATTTGACCACAATATTAAAAACCAGTATTCAAACAATATATTGGAATTGCACTTCCTCTTGGTAAATAAGTAATTTTTATTAACTCATAAATTAAATAATAAGAAATAAAAATATAGAATTTTTTTATAAAATTTATAGAAAATTTTGAACATGCATTAATATTATATATTCTTCATATTAAACAAAAATATGTTTGAAAAATAAGAATTATTGTTAGTAAAGATGGAAATGGCTTAAATACAAAGAAAAAGATGAATTAATGTCTTAATCATAATCCACTTTCCTGATTAAATATGTTAATGGTTCAACCAATAAGGTCGTTTGATTGCTGACTATTATCATCATCATCATTATTCGATATTGCCACGTGCAACGTGTGTACACTTTTACTAGTTAAATATGAATGATGTGTGTGAAAAATGAGGGGAAAGAATAAAAATTGAGAATGATCATCACTTTGATTTTAAAAGGAAAAAAAAACATAAAAGTAGATCCATAACATAAATTATGAGCTTACATCCTTTGGACCCTTGGTCAAAAAAATTCTTTGTACCTACTAAGACAAATTAGCCACACCATACTTACTCCCTTAATTTGAAAAATAACAAAATTCGAGCCAAGATGAGCCAAATATCTAGTTATTCCAATTCAGTTCATCAAAAACTCATGGGGCTCAAGTTCAGTTCAAGCTAGAGAGTTGAGCTCGAATTCAACTTAGCTCAAAAGTTCATATATTCGAGTTTGGCTTGGCTTGAACTCAAATGTGAGCCAAACTTCCTATAAAAAAAATAAAAAATATACATATATAAAATTAAATATAATATTATGAATATAATAAAAATTATTTATTGATATATGTATGTAAGTATTTATATGTATGTGTATATATAAGCTCAATTAGGCTTACGGGCCTCACGAGCCAAACTTCATTAGGCTCGAGCTTAGCTCGAAGCTCAGTTTAAACCTTATTGAATCGAGCTTTTCATGAGCCGATCTTGAATAGTTTGTAAAAAGCTCAATTCATTTCCACCCATACTTAACAGGTGGTCTAGACTTCAAAAAAAATACTTTTCTTTAATATGCCCTATTTTCTGTTCTTTCCCTTGCTTGTTCATCTCTTTCTTTCTCTCTCTATTTCTTCATTCTTCCCCTTAGTCATTTCTCACCACCACTATAACCTTTGACCATTGTGATAATTTTCACTTGAGACCACTTGCATCTCTTAAACCACTACTACAGCCACTCTCACACACTAGATGACACACTCCCAACCAAGGTTAGGCATGGGAAAACGCCACATGTTTACTAGCATGTAAGGCTTGTTTACACTCAAAGTTCAAAATTCTAATAAAAAACTTAATTTCATCTCCATAGTTAGACTAAGCATGTGAAAGAATAACAATAATACTATTAGCAATAAATAATTCATAAAGTCCCCATATTATTTACAAGATAAATTTCAAACAAACTTAATTTGTCTTACAGAAGAAAATTCACCTATTCGAAAAAATATCAAACTTTTCAACAATTTACAAAATCATAGGAACAACCAGATGGAACACATGTTGTGGACTGATGTCAATATATTCAAATTAAAATTTAGAGTCACATAGAAATTTCACAAGTTTAGATTACAACCACTATCGCCCCATTGATAAGGGACCACATATATGCCTTGTGGTGAGGGCCCAAATTCAAAATGGACTAATCCAAGATGTCGTCATATTTATCCCCAATGGTAGGGTCTAGAACATAGTCATATATTATTAGAATATAACAAATACATAAATCCACACACAAGTCTCATAAAATGTTTTTAATATAAAAAATTATAATGTAGCTCAATAAAGAATAATAGTTCAAAAAAAATATTCATTCTTTTAAGAAATAACAAGGTGGCAAATTTTGTGTATCCCAATAGTAACAAAAATAAAATTTTCATTTATATTCTGAATTCATAATATTCACATTCTTGGATCCTAATTTAAATAAACACAAACAAATACGTACATATATGGCCAAGAATTCATTTGTCCATTTAATTGATAAATGATAAAAAGAAAGAAAAGAAAAAAATACTAGAAGATGAAAAATCACTTGCTTAACACACTAAGTCCAAACTACCAATATAAGTGAGTTATGGTATCTCTAAAATCTTATAAATCAATGGATAATTGCCACAACCAATTTCAAAACTTATATTATTGATAAACTTGTGGTATGAAAACTACAAACTTATTGTATCAGTCTACCTAAACCTCCAATAATTTACTAGCTTAGGTTTTGAGACTCAGATTTTCAATTTTTGGCTTAAATGTTCACATGACCAAATTTTGGCATCTGTAACATACACTCCAACCACCTAAAATAGAAATTTATTCTTCGAACATAAACTTATCACAACATATTATAGCTTATAATCGTGTCTCATTCAGAAATATCATAACATGATGGATTTACACTAATTTGGGTTGTCAACCAACATTCCTAGGATTTCTAGATTTATTATGTTCATGGACCCAACTTTTGAGACTCATAACTTCTGGCTCAAATGTTCATTTCACAAGTTGGACATATTGTCATGAAGGCTTCATGGCCTACTACATTTTAAACCTTACTCCCGGCCAAAGAGATCATCGGATAACCCCTTTCTGGTGGTCTAAAACCAGTTGGTTGCTAAAGTTTCTCAGGTTCCCAAATTTAACATATTTAGGATACCATCTTTAAAAATTCATAACTTTTAGTACAAAATCCCAAACAAATAGTTATAGGTACCATTTCAAATATCTCATTGAGAACTATAATTTAGAACCAAAATTTAGTCAAAACCATTGCCATAATGCTGGTTTTGTGGAAGCCTACGTCCATTGTGTTTCAATCTAAAATTCAACCTAGCTTTCCTTCCATAAATCCAAAAGACACAAAGTTGGATTCATTGGGTTCCTAATTTCAAGAGGTCTCTATTAGAACTACTTTGCTTTTTGGAGAGTGGTCGGAAAACAATCATCTTACAAAAATCCTAACTTTAAGTTTAATACACAAGAAAATGAAAAGCGAAAATTCAAGAAAGAAAAGACTTAACTAAAGAATGATTTGGTGCCAAAAACATCATTGAGATAAATCTCCACCTTGATTCTCCAATGATTTATTGTCTTCACCTAGGTTCGAAAAGAGGAAAGAAGAACGAAATCTTGCATTAGCTAAAAAAATTAGGTTTTCTTTTCTAAACATATTTTTCCTTTTTGCTAAATAGTCCCCCCTCAAAAATAAATTCAAACAGCCCCCTCCTACAACTCACGACCCACTCTCTCACTATTACCCTTAGTGGGCTTTTTCCTTTTTTTTCTATGTATTACACTAGAGGTGCTAACACACCACTCAACAGATAAGTCAAAACCCTAACCGTATCCCACTGGTGTTCTCAAAGTACTAGCAACATAAAAAAGTATGGCTCTTTCTCCTAATGCTAAGAGAGGAGGATGGTCTTGTTCCTCACTTGTACTGTTGAAGTCTTAAAATTGGGGGAGCAATCTCTCTCCCTCCCTCCCTCTCTCTCTCTCTCTTAAACTTGTAATAATAAAAAAATCAAAACCAGAGAAAACACCAAGCAGATGAAAAATCCAAAACAAAGATGGATAAAAGAAAGAAAAGAATCATGAAATCAAAAGTGAGGAAAAAAAACATTATCCTTTCAGCACCCACCCTTGGTAGATGTTGCCCCTCACCAAACTAAATTAAAATCCCTTTCTTCCTTATTATTCCTCGTCACACTTTAAACAAAGTTGTTGACTAATTGCTAATGGAGGATATTGAGCATCACATTAAGGAAGAAAGGGAATTGAAAAGAAGCGAAAGGTGACGAGGGAGATTTTTCTTTTCAAGTATCAACATTTTAATTGGTGAGGTGGAATGAAAGCTTTGTAGGGAAAAATGGGAAAATAGAGTATGGTGGTGTAGTTTCAAATGTGAGTTGATACTAGAAGGGGACTTTCTCCTTCTTTTTCGTTTATTAATTCTCATCCTTTACATTATTTAACAAAAAACCACTTTTGATAAGTCCTTTTCATTCTTCATAGTATTTGATGATTCTCGAACTGCTTCGAATGACTATTGGTTGACAATTTGGATGAAAGGGAAGATAAGTTCAGTAGGCCGGTTTTGCAAGATAAGAGTATGTAAGACGGATTGGGGAATGACCTGGGAAAGGCACTCCAATGGTCAAGTTAGTCGAGAAAATAGAAGAAAGCGAGAGTTGAGAGATTCAAAGTAGAGAGGTAAGTGTGTGCAATTACACATACCTTGTGAAGGTGTAAAATCACCTTTATATAGGCATTGAGGCTCGGTGTTGCATGTCTGACACGTTCGAAGGCGATAGGGCTTATTTGCCCATTGTTTATGGAGCAGGTCTCCCTGGCGTTGTGATGATTCTCATATGGTTCCCCGTGAAGTGGGCAGAACCGGGCTTATCATTTCTAGGTGGGCAATGTGTAGTCATGTTCTCCGGAGTCGTAAGTGAAGTGGGCAGATAAGGAAAGGACGTGTCATGTAGGTCGGTACTTCAGAGATCACCTGGCTACTTAGGTCATCAGTTGCCCAGGTCAGAGAGACAGGTCGGTTATCGAAGTCCTTGATCTATGCCTTTGAGGTAACATACTCCAGTTTTCTATTAAGCGCTTTGCTTAGGGATGCAAACGGATCAGTTCGAATTTGGATAAGGGTATATTCGAATCTGATCGACACTATTCATGTCAGATCTGATCCGATCGGATCTGATAGGACTCGATTTGAATTTGAATCCTGTCGGATCTTCAGATCTGATTTGATCTGGCTTGTTTTCTTTAAAAAATAATAAATTATTAAAAGAAAAAAAAATACCAATTTAAAAAGAAAAAAAACAAAAAATACAATTATTTTTATCACATATATACAAGTTTTTATAAATAAATAAATAATATAACAAATTTATAAAAATACAATATATATAATATATTTATAAATAATAAATAACATATATATATATATTTATTACACATGTATTTATATTTATATTTATAAATATATAACACATCAGATCGGATAAGGGGCGATCCGATTTYTGGTCGAATCATAGGATCCGATCTGAATTCGACCAAATAGGATTGGATCTCGGATCAGATGATCCATTTGCGCCCCTAGCTTTGCTGGTCTTTCATCAATTGAGGTCAGATGACATAATGGGCAACATAAGCCAGTCTACTCAGACGAGGTCCGACCACGTGCGATGCTTAGGTGTCATAAAATAGTTCGTCCCTAACACATGGCCATCCATAATTAGAGGGCCAAATTACTTCTCATTAATTGCCCCTCACTCCCAAGCTCAAGGTGTACAGATCGGGCAAAGGGAGTAGCTCGGTTATGAATAACTTTCAGCTCGATGCTCTAATGCCAAATTCTCATTAGGTCATAGATCAAGACCAGGTTGGTTCATCTTGTTGGGATTGTTTGACAGGTTGCATCTCGGGTATGCGTGGACTTGACATGAAATTTAGGTCCACGAACATAAAAAATGTGCTAAACTGGTTTTTGGTCCTCAAAAGATGAATCATTGTGCCTTTTGCATCCATTGGATCAGATCAATCATGATTGTTGATGCATTGCTTCTCCCATCTATATAAATAGTGGAGCTTGTGGGGTCCATCTTCACATGTTTTTGGCGAGAGCTACACACTAGTGAGATCGGAGAGCTAGGTGTGGTCAATGAGTCCAGTGGTGTCGGCGAGGTCAGTTTGGTCCCTTATTCTTTTCTCGGTGAATCCTTGCATTGCCATTGTAAACACCCCATTTTTGTGATCCTTAGTCTTTCTACAACACTTTGAGCTTCAAGCATGCTTCAACTAACCTCTTAGTCGATCTGGGGGCATTATTAGATTTTTTAAAAAATTTGGACCTCTAAGATCCAATACCATAAGTATGTAGAGCCCAAAAATCCAAATCCAATGACACCAAGATCACCCAAATCCATTACTATTTACCACTTCATCTTAAGACCCGAAGCTAGAATCGATTTCGATTGTCCAATCGGGATCATTTTGATCTTGAACCTCATATTAAATTTAACTAAAGATCAAACACTATAGGCACATTGATCCCAAAATTCCAAATCCAACGATACCAAGATCACCCACATCCAACACCTTTTACCCCTTCATCTTAAGACCCAAAGTTGAAACTGATTCTAATTGTCTGATCGGGATCATTTTGATTCTGAACCTTATTTCAAGTCAAATAAGAAATCCAACACTATAGGCATGTAGAAGCCAAAGACCCAAATCCGATGACACCAAGATCACCCAAATCCGACTTCGTTTACCCCTTTATCTAAAGACTCAAAGCCGAAACTAATTTCGACTGTCCGGTTGGGATCATTTTTTATCCTGAATAGGAAATCAAAAACCCAACCCATTATATGCATAGAGATTGAAATTATGAGTCCAACAGTATCAACATTGCCCAATTCTGACACCGTTAACCCCTCTATTTTGAGACCCAAAACTAGATTCTATCCGGACCCTCCATTTGGGATCTTCTTCACTACAACTTCAAACTTTGGAACCCACACGACCATATTTTTCTCCCATCCTCTAGAACTATCTTAAAATTTAAAATTTATCTAGGTAAGGAGCCTCCAATCAATAAAGTCAATCACCTAAACTTTGAATGTTCAATTTAGGCAAATTGGTGAAATTTTCCACTTATTGTCTTGATCGATTGAGAGGATCTCTCCCAAATTTGACAATCCTTCCCTTAATCAATCTCCCTCCAAAAATACTTTTAATATCATCCATTTTTATCTCCAATCTCAAATATCAGCCCTTCCTTCCCTTCTAGAATTCTCCCCAAATCTCTATAAATACCCACCCCTTCTCACACACAAGGTCATACATTCTACCTAGGGGAAACCCATGCAAACACACTCCCATAGCCATTAGCCATATCCTAAAGCCTCCCCACTCACTCTCCAACGTCCCTAGAGTCCACCTATATCAGTTTGAAGCCAAAAAACCTCTACAGTCATACATACAATCATGGAAAGAAGCAGGAAATGTTATTCTTCTATTAAGATCGTACAACCTCATGAATGAGAATAACAATAAAGACTTACCTAAAGCCGAAGATCTGGATGAGGCCATGACCATCTGAATCAAGAGATCACTTCAGCCCTGTTTCTCACACTTCTTTCTTGATGAGAGAACTTTATTGTCGCTTTGATAGTAAGCACGGGGTTGGGGACCTTCCCTTTTATATCCATCTTGGTGAATGGTTACCTTCCCATCAAGGTGTCCATTCAAATCTTGTCTTTGAATGCTCAGTGAATGGTTGTTTTACTGAATGACTCTTTACAGACCATTAAATAGAAGAAACGTTCCAAACGTTTATTTTCTTTTAATTCTAAAAATCTCCCACTTGGTCTTGCCAAGAGTTTTTTTTTTTTTACTTGGCCTTAATTAATCACATTCCATTCACATCCTTATGGCATTCTTAATACTAATCTGGAGTGGGACAAATAAGATCATCAACACAAGATCATTACATCTTACTAACAATGTAAGGTCATTCCATGGTCATTGTATTGATAACCTCATTCTCCATTGTTTGTATCCTTAATGTGGTATCTGTATGATGTGGTGATCAATCACATCTCTTCTACCTTTATGGTCCCTTAAACTCCTACTATTTACAACCCACTGGAATCCTTATAGTGGAAAAGCAAATAATTAATGTAGAATAAATGGAGCAAAATTATACTGTATGGAACAATAGTAATTTCAACTTTATCCTAAAAAAAGATACTCCCACTAACCAAGTGAATCAAAAGATTCTACAATTCTCATACGGGATACATGTTTCATGAATAATTTTACATTAAGAGCTTTAGTTAGCAGATCAACTATCATTGTTGTATTGTTGATATGATCCACAACAATTTCTTGTTCCTGAACTTTCTCGCTCACAACAAGAAACTTTATGTCCATGTGGCTGGACGCACTCGAACTTTTGTTGCTTTTAGAGAAGAAAACAGTTGCAAAATTGTCATAGTAAATTCTTAACAGCTTGGAAATAATGCCCATGACTCGAAGCCCTAAGGTAAAGTTCTATAGCCAGATGGTTTTCTTAATTGCCTCGTAACAAGCCACAAATTCCGCCTGCATAGTTGACGAAGCTATAAGTGATTGCTTAGCATTCTTCCAAGAGATAGCACCTCTAGCTGTGAACATCGGAAAAAATCGGCTCACTTGCCACTTGGGCTGGAAATGGAATCGCCACCCATTAGTTTAGGAACGAGAGGTGATGGGACCTCTGAGAATAATTTTGAAAGAGTATTTTATTTTTTTTTTGTAGTGACTCCAATGCCCAAAGCACTGGCTAAACCAGTCTGGGTAGGTCTTGGATGGGAGAGGGAAAGGGTTAGGGCACCCCTCTCCCAGGTCCAATAGATGGGGCCCACATAGAAATATTAGCCTACGCTATATGAAACAAAAATAACTAGCAATATAACTTAAATAAAAGATAACTAACTAATAAAAGAGGCTCATTACATGGAAAAGAAGATTAAACTGGCTAAGCAGAAGCTCGTTAAGGGAATTAGAAGCTAATCCCCTTAATAAATTCACAGAGATGAATAGGTAGATTCGGCTGAAATCCCCGTTAAAAACAATTAATCCCAAGTATCAATGCAAACACCAACAAAAACTCCATAATCATGCCTGAGAAAATAACCGAAGAAGGAAGGAAGAAAAAAAAAAAAAAACCTGAAGTACACCTATATCCATACAAGAATCAAATCTGAAATAGAATAGAACTAACATCATCAGACCATTATCCCTATTAAATCTCAAAACAAAAGACAGAAAAAAAGGATTATCCAAACGAGGACAAGAGCATATAGTAAATTCAGGCCAGATTGGGTCAAAGAGCAGATCTACCGGGGTGGATCTGATGGGACCTACCCCATCGATCTGTCTCCCACCTCTAATCTTCTCTAATAGAAGCAAGAAAGTTGGGTTCGTAGTTACCAAAGTATGTATGGCCGATTGTTGATTGCAGAGGGAACACAGAGATAGATGCGAAACTTCAGGCAGAATGCTGAGAACAGAAAAAAAAACGAAGGTAGCAGAGAGCTTAGGCGACGATGATAGAGTGACTCCGGTTCAGGTGACGGTGGCCGAGCTTTAGCCCTCTTCGTCGTCTTTAGACGTAGAGAACAAGAAAGAAAACAGGGGAGATTCAGCCCGTTTCAACTTCGGGTGCTCTTCTCTTGACGGACGCGAAGCTGCTGCAACGAAGAAGGAGGAAGGATCCAGCAATGACAGACCTTTGGAAATGAAGAACAGGAGAAGAAAGAGAAGGGAGAGAAATTCAGTGGTGGGATTGGTGATAACGGACCTTCGGAAACGAAGAAGGAGGGGGAAAGAAAGAAGAAGAAAGAGATCCGGTGGTAGTGAGAGGAAGGAAAACGATCTGCCGCTACTGCAACTCATTGCAACAGCGTCAGTGAGAAAACGAGAGAGAGGGCGAAGGAGAGAGAAGAAGAAGCAAAGGGAAAAGAGGAGAAGAAGAACAAGAGAGGGAGAGAGCTGTGCGAGATGGACGCCGGAGATGGTGAAGTTTGGCGCCACCGCTCCGCTGCGTTCGAACAGGGGAAGAAGGTGAATAGTGATTAGGGCGAATGAAGAGATTATATTGCATTTATATGGAGATGGGGCATTTTCATAGTTTTTGGTAATTTGGGGTTTATTTTGGTAAATTTGAAAAAGTTTGGTCAAACAGGATCAAAGGGGTTAGGCGGGGTTTTTGGTTCAATGGTGGGGATTTTGGGTCAGAAAATGGAGGATTGACATGGGTCTGATCTACAGGGGTTCTGTGTGTGAGGACTAGTGAGATTGACCGAAACGGAATCTTTTTAGATGTAGTGGCAAACGGGGGTAGTTTTGATTGAAATTTCATAGGGTGAGGTTTTTGGACATTCTGAGTCAATTGGTGGGGTCAGATTGGCCAATTGGGCCTGGATCGGGCATATTCGGAATCTGGTCAATTTGGAGCCTTAAAATAGAATCTGTGTGATCGAGGTAAATGAAGGTGTTTGAGGCTGAAATTTCACAAGTGGGCATTTGGAGGGTTATGGGATTTGATGATGATGTCTAATCATTCTTAGAGGGTTAAGATCGTAGGAGTTTGGGTCAATAGGATGTTTCAAAATGGAATCTTGGTTTCATGGAGGGAGAAATAAGGGAATCTAGGGTTGAAACTTCATGGGAAGGTGTTTTGGTGTGTCTAGAGTCTAAAGGTGTGGTCTGATCGGTTCGGGTGTGTCAAGATCAAGGTAATCTGGGCTCTAGGTGTTTAGGCTGATGAGGGATGTCGAAATGGAACCTTCATTTGATGAAGGGGTAAACAGGGGAAACTTGAGTTGAAATTTTACTAGCAGGTGTTTTGAGAGATCCTGGGTCTGATGGTTGTGCTTGATCTAATGGTTGAGGTGTGAGTGTGGGTCGATCGGGGCTATTGGTTAGGTATCGGGTAGGTTTAACAGTGGATTTGAGGGCTCTTGGGGTGAATTTTGGGTTTTCTGGGTTTCTGGGTGTTTTGAAGAGGTCGGATGGGTATGATTGGGTGTTTGGGGTGAATTGGAGGCTTAGACGGCAGACCGAGCAAAAACCGGGTGCTAAAAGCTACCCCTCTTTGTTGTGAGGTAGAAAACTACGAAACAACAAAGACCAAAAGAAGCACACAGAGATTTTTGCGAAGGGTGGTTTGGAAGAGGGGCACGATGAGAAAGAGGAGTGAGATGAAAGGGAGTTCCCATACAACATTGTTTCATCATGTTCAGGCCATTTTATTCTTGGCAAAGTGACCCTTCCTACGTATCAAGAACCTTCCGAATCAGGGTACATTTACCGTAAAGAAAGAAGAAAAAAATAAATTGAAAAGAACGATGAAGGTTTGGTTAAAACTTCGATGTGTAAGCATGGCAGAAAATACTTATGTGTTATAAAGCGAAGAAATCAATGACTTATGATGTGCCAAGTGGCGAAAAATTTATGTGCTATAAAACAGAGAAATCAGTAATTTATGCTGTGCGAAAGAGGCGATAAAAGCATGTGCTATTCGACGAAGAATCCTGATTTGCGATATCCTAGAGGCAAAAACTTGTGTGCTATGTAGTGGAACAACTATGATCTATGATGTGCTAGATCCAAAAAACTCATATGCTATGTAGCGAAAAATCCTTATATGTGATGTGCTAAAGAAGGAAGACTCATGTGCTATGCAGCGGAAGTCATGTGCTATGAAGTGAGAAAATAGATGATTTATGATGTGCCAGATGGCAAAAAATCTATGTGCTATGTAGCGAAAAATCTAATTTACGATATCCTACAGASAAAACTTATGTGCTATGTGGCGGAAAAATTCTGATTCATGATGTGATAGACGTGAAAAACTCATGATATTCAGCAAAAAATTCTCATCTGTAATGTGCCAAAGGCGGAAAACTCATGTGCTATGTAGCGAAAAATTCTCATCTGTGATATGCTAAAGGTGGAAAACTTATGTGCTATGCAGCGGAAAATCTGATTTTGTAATGTGCCAGCGAAAAAATCTGATTCGACGAAGAATCCTGATTTGCGATATCCTAGAGGCAAAAACTTGTGTGCTATGTAGCGGAACAACTATGATCTATGGTGTGCTAGATGCAAAAAAACTCATATGCTATGTAGCGAAAAATCCTTATCTGTGATGTGCTAAAGAAGGAAGACTCATGTGCTATGCAACGGAAGTCATGTGCTATGAAGCGAGAAAATAGATGATTTATGATGTGCCAGATGGTGGAAAATCTATGTGCTATGTAGCGAAAAATCTGATTTACAATGTCCTAGAGGCAAAACTTATGTGCTATGTGGCGGAAAAATTTTGATTCATGATGTACTAGATGTGAAAAACTCATATGATATTCAGCAAAAAATTCTCATCTGTAATGTGCCAAAGGCGGAAAACTCATGTGCTATGTAGTGAAAAATTCTCATTTGTGATATGCTAAAGGTGGAAAACTTATGTGCTATGCAGCGGAAAATCTGATTTTGTGATGTGCCAAAGGCATAAAACTCATGTACTATGCAACGGAAAATCTGATTTATAATGTGCCAGATGGCGGAAAATTTAAAGTTGAAATGTGCCGAAAGACAAAAATTCTATGTGTTATTTAGAGGAAAACTTGATTTATAATGTGCCAAAGTGGAAGAAAAGCATGGTTCATGATGTGCTGGAGGCGGAAAAGCTCATGTTTTATAAAGCGAAAAATCAATGGTTTATGATGTCCAAAGTGGTGGAATGCTCATGTGCTATAAAGAAGAAAAGCATGTGCCATAGTGCGGAGAAACATGTGCTACTAAGTGGAAAACACTTATTTATGATGTGCCAAAGGGTGGAATATTCATGTGCTATGCAACGGTAAACTCATGTGCTATAAGCGGAGAAAACTGTGCTAAAAAGTGGAAGAATATGTGCTAAAAAGCGAAAAAATCTGACTTATTCTGTGCTAGAGGCGGATGTGCTAAGCAATAGAAAACTATGTGCTATAAAGCAGAGAAACCTTTGTTAAAAGTGAAAAATTCTGTTTTGTTCTGTGCTAAAAGCGGAAAATTCTGATTTATTCTATGCTAGAGGCAAAAAACTTATGTGCAACAGTGGAAATTTTCATGTGCAATGGYGGAGAACTCATGTGCAATAGCAGAAAATCTTATGTGCAATGGCGGAAAAAATTACTGTGCAATAACGAAGATCCTGATTTATTTTGTGCCAGAGGTGGAAAACTCATGTGCAATGGTAGACAAATTAAGTATGCAATAGCGGAAAAGTTTTTGTGCAATAGTGGAGAAATTATTGTGCAAAATGATGAAAATGACAACAAGACTAAGAATTCAAAAATGCCAAGAACATGCCAGATGCAAAATGTGATAAAAAGTTCAAGAAGTATCATCTCAACAGATTCGATATAGCTTAATTGTCATTTCTCACTTGATCATTCTCCTTATCGGGAATTATTTCTCTTTACATTTTTACCACACTTTGTATTTTTCTTTTTATTGCTTATGCCTTCTTTGTTTTTTTTTTGTTTTTATTTTATTATATATATTTTTTGGTGCACAATGAATAGCTGAATTCCTTATGAAAGACTTTTGCAATGGTGCGACCTAAGCTTCTTTGAGACATCTGTGCTTAATGCGTGTGAAAATGCCATGGGATGCTCTCATTTTACCTTTGTTGTTGTTGTTCTTCTTTTTTTTCTGTAACTTCTGGAATGGAACGACAGTGCAACTAAAGCATAAGGGAGATGGAATTTTTATCTTCTTTTAACTATACACTTTTCTGTGGAGTTATGAAATTGAAACAGGAGATGACCGAACAATTATGTCCAAAGGGACCCATGTCACACCTTAGTAAGCGATAAAAGTATTTGCCCCTTTTCAAAAGAGTTGATCGAAACCTTAACAGTTATAAAGGCATGTGCATCAAAAATGCGAAGGAAACAATCATGTATTCACTTTGGAAAACACCCAGGTTTTATGGGAAACTCCCTTAGTTCCTGGTTAACAAGAGGATTTGTGATGAGAAATGATGGATTGGAGAAGGTTCAAAACAAAATCCTTCATCACCAGCCAACTAGGTCTATCTCGTGCTAAATTACCAATTTTTAAAGGATCGATGACTTAGTGAATGGGACGAAACGTGGTTTAGGACAAGGGATCTGAAATGAAGGGTGAAAGGCTCAAAAAATTTATTTACAACGGGAACCTAGATGCTTAACCTTTATGCAAGGTTGTTGTTTTTCTTCATCCTCATTTTTGTTTATCTTTTCTTCTTCCCTTTTCTTTTTTTTCCACTCTCTCTCTCTCCCTCTCTCTTTTTTTTAACATACATTTCACATCTTCCAATATGAATCAAGTTTCTTCACTGATCATGGAGGACTTCACATGTTAGGGAATCAACAGACAATTATTCAAGTTAACTGATTCTAGAATGATTGAAGGATAGATTTGCCCCGTTTTTTTTTTTACCGCTACTTTCTTTTCCAACATCTCACAAAATATTTCTTCATCATTCCCTCTCACTTTTCATCTGCCTCAAATTCCCTACTCTGATTTTCTCTGAATTCCATTCCCTCAAAGTTTTCTAATTTTCCAAACTTCCTTGGTCATTCCTCCATTCAAAGTTGCCCCAGTTTATTCTTCTTTGTTCACTCATCATTCTCCTTTTTTCTCTCATTTTTTTATTCTCTCTTTCTTTTTTTGCCCTACAAAAGGTGCATCGGGAATTTAACAAGCTCACCAAAGAAAAGGTATTTATGCATTGGCTTAATCTGGCTAACTAACAGATTTTTAGAGATAATAGGGTCACTTGAGAATTGAGATGGCCAAGAGTGGCCTCTAGTCCTTTCCTTTATAAATTGGTGAAACACTAGGTCACGATGATATCCTTACTTTGTGTCGGCTCTGGGGAAATTGGTAGAGGGTAGACATTTAAATTGTCCAAATTGCCTCAGTTTAGGATATTTGGGCGCTCATGGGAATGTAAACTTAAGGCTATTTGAAATGTTCAATGTGGTGGGCAAGGGTGGGATCAGTACTTTTATTCATTGGACTATCCCCTCTCTCGAGTATTTCCAAATGTGAGAATGATTATCAACTAGCTTTTTACGAAGGCATGACCTTAAGATTCATTGCAAATCTTTGATTTTTTTAAGGCATCAATTATGCAACTTTCTTAGAATGGGGAATTTTCATCTTTTTCTAAGGGTAATTGGGCCCAATGGGGTTTATTGTTCCATTATAAATAAATGATTTAGGGAAAACCAAATGATAGAAAAGGATTGGGGAAAACTGATAATTTATTGAAGGAAGAGGCCGGACTCGTGAGATAGGCTGCTCTACGTACCCTTGTGAAAGGAATCAGGCCAAACGTAGTTCAATGTGTCTTTGAATGACTTGAAAACAAAAAGGGATAAGGATTATGTACAATGACAAAAGGATACTCTCGATGAATGTGGAAATAGGGTAGAGAGCATTGTCTCCCTACTCTGAAAGTTACATTTAAATTGACAAAGGTGCCCCAGTATCAGAGGCAGCATTTGAAATAGCAGAGCAAATAGACAAATTATTCTTAGCCCTTGGCAAAACATCCGAATCGATCATAGAAATGTCTTCCTTAGGTAGGCTCTCCATTGCACACTTTGCAGTCTACCCAAAGGTGAGGTCTTCAATTACCGATGATGGCTCAAAATTGGAACTAGTGACTTTGCTCAATTGAGGCTACAACGATGTCAAATTTTTCTCCTTGTAATGACTACCTCCTCTAAGAGTTGGTGGAAAATTAATGGCATGCTTTGGTCAAGGCCAAGAGGTCCAACTAGTTGATGTCTTAACTCTAAGAGAATGGGCCATTGGCGGGGCTCTAACGGGAGTAATAAGAATACTAGGATTTGAAAAAAGCCTTTCCTTCACCCAAAAAATTGATGRAAGTGTCAAATTTTTCCCCTGAGTCGAGTAGTAGGTTTTGGGGGACTTCTATAAAATGTTGCATTTGCACAAGGTCCTGGTAAGTGAGAATGTTACCATCAATCAAATCTTGAATTGCAAACTTCAACTGCCAACAATGGTCAGTGGTGTGACCGGGTCCTTGATGATATTCGTAGTGAGCATTTTCATCATAGTTTCTAGGTTTGGGCTCTCTTGGACGCCTCCATGTAAGCAACCGCAAAAATCCAGCTTGAACTAAAGCAGGGAGCAGTTGAGAATGAGCACATGGCAAAGGGGAAAGCTTTCTTCTTTCCTTTTGAGGAGATTGCTGAGTGGTTGGGGTTAGGAGAGGCAGATGATATTTTTGTGCTTGTGCAGGTGAGGGATAATATATATGCTCGGGGGTGGTCCAACTGGTTTGAGAGGATCTAGGGTAAGCTGCAACTTTGAAGCTTTTAGGATAATGGGCTTGAGGTACTTGAGATTCAATAGCAGAAATAGCTTGCACTTCATTCTCTAAATTATACTTTGGAGAGGACTTCCCAACTAATGGTGAATTCCTGGGGATCGTCACCGGGTTGATCCGACCTTGCCTAAGAGCCTCTTCAATTCTGACAGCTCCCTTCATGACATCACCAGTAATTTAGGTTTCCATCATAGAGGGTGCAATCCCCGATCATTCACTTTGTCCGACAAAGGGGCTGATCCTATCACTATGATCACCCACTCAAGTGAATTCTCAGACTGTCCCAACATACCCAGGTTTTGACCCCCTCTAAGGATCTCACTGATTGGCATATCAAAGACAACCCAATCCAACACCTAGTGCAGTACCATAATCGAGTCTAGGGGTTAGGTGTAACATTCCTGTTTTGCACATCTACCTCCAAGGTCCAGGGTAATACTAGAATTTGGTCCAATTCAAGGTTTCAAGAAAACCCACGCTGCATATACCTCAGGTCTCATCCTGCCAGCTGAGACAAGCCACCCCAACCAACTTGGTGGCATATTAGTGTTAGCCTTGGCAGGATAAATCCCCCCAGATTTATCCAATGACTGTGAAGTTTCTAAACTAACATGAGTCTCATAAGTGTCCAGTTTAAGGGTATTACATAGAAACACACCAAAATAACATGAATCAATTATGCACTTTATTCATTTACAATAAATGACAATAAGTACATCAATCTTATTGGAGCTAAGGGCATATACTATCTAACAGCTCCAACTTGCACTTAGGTCCAATCGGGTACAAGCTAGAGTCCCATACTTTCCACGTGTTTCTCAAACACTTTATATGTTAGTGGCTTAGTTAATGGGTTTACTACATTCTCCACTGATGCTACCTGATGAATTTGGATGTCCCTCTACCAATAATCTCTCGTAGTACATGGTACTTCCTCTCGATGTGCTTTGACTTTGAGTGGGCTCGTGGCTCCTTAGCTTGAGCAATGACTCTAGTGTTGTCACACAACAATGGAATGAGTGATGTGTTGGATGGAACTACTCCTAATTCTTGAATGAACTTGTTCATCCAAATGGCTTCCTTGGCAGCTTCACTTGTGGCAATGTATTCGGCCTCGGTTGTGGAATCTATAGTGGACTCCTGTTTATTGCTCTTCCAAATAACTGAATAAGACCCCATCGTAAAGATATAACCAGATGTAGACTTTCTATCATCTAGGTCTGATTAGAAATCGACATCAGAATACCCCTAGATCTGTAGTGAACTACCATTGAATACCAGACAAAACTCTTTTGTCCTTTGAGGGTACTTGAGTATGTTTTTCATTGCTGTCCTGTGCTCTTGGCCTGGGTTAGATTGAAACCTACTTACCACACTCACTGCCTTAGCAATGTCAAGTTGAATGCACAACATGGCATACATGATTCTCATTACAGCTAAGGCATTGGGAACCTTTCTCATGCCCTCAATCTCCTCGGGATAGTTGGGAAAAATACCCTTAGAGAGAGTGACTCCATGCCTGAAAGGAACATTTTCTTTCTTGGAGTTCTCCATACTGTATTTTTCGACAATCTGGTCAGTGTAAGTAGATTGGGATAATCTTATTATCCTCTTTAATCTATCTCTATAGAGTTGAAGACCCAAGATGTAGGAGGCTTCTCTAAGATCTTTCATGGAGAATTGCTGTAAAAGCCACACTTTCACCATAGTTAACATCCCTACATCATTCCTAATGAGTAGAATGTCATCTACATACAGAACTAGGAATGTAACCTTATCTCCCACTGTTTTCCTATAAACACAAGGCTTATCCAGATTCTGCTCAAAGTCAAACTGTTTGACGGTAGAGTCAAACCGGATGTTCCAGATTCTAGAAGCTTACTTAAGTTCATATATGAATCGATTGAGTTTACATACCATGTGTTTCTGACCTGCAGTTATGAAACCTTGTGGTTGCTGTATATAGATATCTTCAATAAGATCTCCATTCAGGAATGTGGTTTTGACTTTCATTTGCCAAATTTCATAATCATGGTATGCTGCTACAGCTAGCAGGATCCTAATAGACTTAAGCATGGCCAATGGCAAAAAGGTTTTTTCATAGTCAATTCTCTCTTTCTGAGTGTACCTTTTTGCCACAAGACAAGATTTATAGGTCTCAGCGTTACCATCTGGGCCCTTCTTCCTCTTGTAAATCCACTTGCAACCAATTGCTTTCACCCAAGGCGGGTCTACAAGAGTCCAGACATTGTTGGTCTCCATCGAGTCCATCTCGGCTTTCATGGTGTCTACCCACTTCAAGGAATCTGTGTCCAACATAGCTTCTGGTCGTGGCTTCTACCAAGTAACTTTCTTGGTCATAGCCATAATGAACTAGAGGCCTGGATACCCGAGTAGACTTTCTAGGTTGGTTATTATTTAGAGCTTGTGGGACATCTCCCACTACCCTTGAGCTCTCCTCATTAAGAATAACTTCCCTGATGATGATTGTTCAGGATTTAATCTTCCTCCAAGAAATGGGCATTTTGACTACAAAACACATTTTGCTCTTTTGGGTCRTAGAATAAATTTCCTACAGAGCCTTTGGGTAGTCTACAAATAGGCAATGACTGGTTTTGGATTCCAATTTGTTAGCACTTGTTCTTTTAATATGTGTTGCACAACCCCAAATCTTCAAGTGTCTTACACTTGGTTTCTTACCAGTCCATAGCTTATATGGAGTCTTAGGAATGGATTTGGTTGGAACCTGGTTCAACACGTATATCCCAGTTTCTAATYCGTATCCCCAAAAGAATGTAGGTAGTTTTGAGTGTACGAGAAGTGATCGGACCATATTCAATAGAGTCCGGTTCCTCCTCTCTAACACACCATTTAATTGCGGTGTAGTAGGAGGGGCTAACTATGAAACAATCCCATTGTCTCTTACGTAGTCCCTGAATTCATCGAAGAGATATTCACCTCATCGATCCGATCGAAGGACTTTGATCTGTCACCCCAACTGTTTCTCGACTTCTTGCCTGAACTCTTTGAACATTTCAAAGGATTCAGACTTATGTCTAATTAGGTACACGTGACCATACCGTGAATGATCATCGGTAAATGCTATGAAATAAATATGCAGGTTACGTGTCCTAACATTTAGGGGACCACATACATCAATATGTATTAGGTCAAACATGCCTGCATATCTTTCAGGCTTACCTGTAAATGAGCGTTTTTCCATCTTACCCTAAAGGCAAGGTTCACAGGTTGGAAGATCTTCTACAGTTAGAAAATCCAAAGGACCATCCTTTACCAACCTTGTGATAAGATTTATGTTAATGTGGCCAAGTCGGTAATGCCACAGGCACGTGGGATTAACTATTTCACGTGTTCTCTCCTTGGGGATAATTTTTGACGTAGTTTCAGTTATGTATGTTTCTAGAGAAGGATGAAGAACATAAAGACCATTCTTGAGTTTTCCGTAAGTGAGGAATTTGTTATTCCATTTGATAGTAATCACATTACTAAATAAAATAGAATAACCATCCAAACATAACTTTGACACAGAAATCAAATTTCTTCTTAAGTTCGGTACATAAAGACAATCTTTAAGTACAATAATTCCTTCTCTGAAAACTAACTCTACAGTTCCTTTATCTATAGCTGTAACTGTTGCTGAGGTCCCCAAGTAGAGTATAACTTCTCCGTCACTTAGCCTTCTACTTGTCTTGAACCCCTGCAATGTGTTACATGCATGAGTTAAAGTCTCGGAGTCAATACACTAGGAAGAAGAAGTGACCAACAAATTGGTCTCTATGACAAAAGATTCAAAATTACCTTATCTCTTGGTCTCTAGGTACTAAGGAAAATTCCTCTTCCAGTGGCTGGTCTGTTTGCAAAAGTGATAGGCATCCAATGTCTTGTCCTTCTTTTGATTTTTAGGCTTGCTACTCATCTTCTGATGCTTACTTTTTGCATTCCGCTTTTTCTTCCTTGAATTGCCACCTTCAACAAGCATGGCAATCGGCTTATCCTTCTTTATCAGTTCTTCAGTCCTCTGCAACATATTGTTGAGTTCTTGAAGGCTAACATTTAACTTGTTCATATTGTAGTTCATGATGAACTGATTGAAGGAGGGAGGCAGGGAATTTAGGAGGACATCAATTTTAGTGTCATGATCAAGCCCTGAACCGAGAGCCTCCAATTCATTAATATAACCTATCGTCTTTAGACAATGGTCATGAACCTACTGGTTCTCGGTCATTTTTGCAGTCATAAACAATTTTAAGACCTTTTGTCGAGTAGAACGATTCTGCTCTTCATACATCATCCTTAGACTATCCAGAATATCCTTGGACACTTCGATCTAATCAAATTGTCTCTGTATCAGATTGTCGAGTGAGGCTATGATATAACCCCAGGCAAGAAAGTTCTTCTCTTCTCATTCTTGATACTCTTTCCACGTGCCTCAGAAGCCCTATCGCCTGGACGATCCGGTGTAGGGTTCTTTGTAACCTTGTCCAATTTCTCAAATGTTAATACCAACATAAGGTTATGGAACTAGTCATCATAGTTTGGGCCCTTAAGCTTGTTGTCGTCCAACAATTTAGCGAATTGTCCGTTTGCCATTTCTGATAAAGGCAATGCTGATTATTAGTCCACAACCTAAATTAATTCATGTTAATTACATATAAATGGCTTTTAATCTATGTTCCATTCCCATTTGTTCATCTTTGAAATTTCCCTCCTATCTCAGTGACAGAGACGTGATTATGTCTCTAGAAATGTGGGAAATCATATACAGTGCATGGAGCCAACTGTTTCAGCTGCATAACCCCACTACCTTCTGTGAAGGATCATATCCACTCATCATATGAGCTTTCCCTTTGGCCACTGCTAGACAAGGTTCATTGCCATTTTAGGTTAAACCTTTATGTCCAGTAAGTGCTTACCATCATATTCGTAAATGCCTAGGTACCGTGAGAGAGTCTTCCATTTTAGGATAGGCCCCTCCCACATCGGTCTATGATCCCCCTATCATCTTATGAAACAATCTAACAGACCCAACAACAAATGGATAGTCCAATTTTATGGTGCATCTCCTCATTATTGATGGACCCTTCTTCATGCTAATGATGGAAGACCTTTAGAGAATTCATCATATGAATCTCCCTATCACATGCACTTATATTTTGCTGGAGGGAACAAGTAATTATGCCCTAGTTCTCATTTAGGTCAAACCAAAGTGGCTCCCACTGACTTTCTCAAAGTCAGATTTAGATGGGCCTTAAACGGGCTAGAGTTCCAAACATTTCCTCTTGGGAAGGAAGCTAATGTGCGGCCCATTAAGAAGGGAGATTACCCAATGATCTTAAGGATATCATGGCAATGATGTGCATTCAGCCATGGTGTGTGAGAGAGCCACTATCGAATTAACCCGGGCCAAGTGCTTATGGCCCATGTACGTAGCACATCACACATCACACATCACATGCATGAAACAAATTGATCAAATCAATTAAATTATCTATAAAACCCTAATTAATTAAAAAATTATTAGCCCATTATAGCCCATAATATTATCAAATAACATTATCTAGGTATATGGGCTGAACTACAAAAGGCAGTTTGGCCCATATAGCAATTATGCTGAAATGGGCTAAAGCAATTTAGATTCATTGAAACTGGGTTTTACAGGGGTGGGCCAAATTGCATCTTGTGATGGGCCATCAAACCCCTAGCCCATAATTGAATTTGGGTCAGAAAACTTACCCCATCAAACCATGGGTTTGGTCCAATCAGATTGAACCAAACCTAGGTCAAATTCGGCCTAGGGTTTGGTGTCCAAAATAATGTGCAGTTTCAAGAAAATGATTTGAAAATTAATTAGAGCTGAGAAAGACATTCAAGATCAGCAAGAAAATAAATCAGAGGGCTGTAGTGTGATGTTCTTGGACAATCTACAAACATGCAAAACAAAGGTTAATCGCAAGTAGCAAATTCAGTATCTACAAAACGCAGATTGCAGATCTTGTATCTGCAAAATGTCTTCTCCTCCATGCGAACCAACACTTCTTCCAATGTTTAAAACAGAAAACCCTAATTTTCTATTAATTACATCAGATTATATCCTATGCATTTTTTTGAAAAATAAAAAAAAAAATTATTTACAAACCAAAATAATAGAATAGTAAAATGTTGGGTGCGCAAATCTTGGCACCATTAAAGATTTCAATCTCCATCACACATACAGCCCACACATCCATGAAATAACCACAGAACCATTCCATAATTAAATCAGAATAATAAAAAATTAATTTTCAGATCATACGTCCATTACTGAGAATCGAATTCTCAGAAATACATCAATTTGCGCAAATCGGGTAGAACCGATTCTGCCCATTTGCGTAGGTTCAAATCAGGTCTGATTTGGTACAAGAATTCAACCTGGCTCTGATACCACTGAAGGGAAGGGAGATCCATCATATGGATGGCCGATCCTTGCGAGGAGGTTGGGCGAAATTTCAAAATTTTTCATTCTCCCTCAGGAATCCTATTCCTTGATTTAGAAAAATTGCAACTTTCAAGGTTCATTCTTGAAACAAACCAGACCAGATCTGAAACAAAAAATAAGCAAGTAGGGAAATACCTGATATGGAATAATAATAACTCCCAACATAGGTGTTCATGCCTAAAGAATTGACCAAAACCAACATCCATTGAAGATGACACAGCTTATGGTGAGGCAAGATTAGCAGGATGGTTCATCAGCAAGAACCCTGATTCTTTAGAAGGAATCAGGCAAGGGTCTGGTGAGCACGATTTTTAAATTGTTTCTTCTAGCAAGAAATAATATCAAGAACTATTCTCGATCAAATCTAAGAATGGAGATCGAACTGGATAGGGGCAGCAAGAGCTAAGGGAGAAAATTGCAGAATGCTGAATGCATAAATTGGTGAATTCGGCCCCTATTTATAGTCTTCTTTGGACCAACCTCCTAATCCAAGTAGGAGAGAGTTTCTTGATCCCAATTTGATATTTCTTCAGCTAATCCTAATTAGATTATGAACAAGAATTCTCCCCTTTTTAATTAACTTACTTAAGCCCAGTTCGAAATGGGCTTTAGGCCCATTTAGTTACATAAATCACTTTTCCCTTCAAATGATGGCTAACTTGGCTAACTTTGTATGGCGTGGGACTCTAGCATTGATCTATACATCAGCCACATGGGTTCAGACTAGCCTCTGTTACAAGGCTTGGCCAAATTCACTATTGAACACAATGAACCCTGAGTCCATCAGTGTGGGCTCTTAATGGGCCCAACATTTACATTAAATGGTCATTGGGTCCAGCCACCTTATTAAGGCCCAAGGATTGTGGGCAAATGCAAGATTAGACCATCAGGTATTACCTTCAATGGTCTTACACTTAACCTCTCATCCCATAATGATCAAACACTACCCGACAAGAGATGACCTTTCCCTTGCCTGCAAGGTACAGTGTTGCACTCTTTGCTCACATGGATCCTGGGAATTAAAACCTTTTGCAAAAAATTTGTGAAACCATAATATATAAGTATATTTCTATATAAATATATTTTTCAAAAAATAATTTCAACAAGTTTGAAATCAATTGCCGGCAGTTTAGGTTTCCATCAAAGAGAGTGCATTCCCCGATCATTCACTTTGTCCGACAAAGGGGTTGATCCTGTCACTATGATCACCCACTCAGGTGATTTCTCAAGTTGTCCCAACATACCCAGGCTTTGACCCCCTCTAAGGATCTCACTGATTGGCATATCAAAGACAGCCCAATCCAACACCTAGTGTAGTACCATAATTGAGTCTAGGGGTAAGGTGTAACATTCTAGTTTTGCCTGTCTATCTCCAAGGTCCAAGGCAATACTGGAATTTGGTGCGGTTCAGGGTTTCAAGAAAACCCACATTGCATGTACCTCATGTCTCACCCTGGAAGCTGAGACAATACACCCCAACCAACTTGGCGACACATTAGTGTCAGCCTTGGCAGGATAAATCTCCCCAGATCTATCCAATGGCTGTTAAGATTCTAAAGTAACACGAGTCTCATAAGTGTCCAGTTTAAAGGTATTACACAGAAACACACCAAAATAACATGAATCATCTATGCACTTTATTAATTTACAATAAATAACAATAAGTACATAAATCTGATTGGAGCTAAGGGCATACACTGTCTAACAATTGATGACTTCTTTACATTTAGTTGGATCATTTTTCAGTGCCAACATCAAAATCACACTCTTGTAGATAACAAATGAAATCTCTACAGATAGGCAGCCTCCTCACCCTTTGAGATCTCCTCAATGGTATTTCTATCAGAGAATTATCAACTTCCCTAGGAGAGTGTGGACCTTCCCTTTCTACATGATCATCAATCACTACCTAGTGTTCATCATTCATTTCTTCAATTGGAATAGGCAGAACATGACTTAGGGATTGTAGTACAAAAGCAAATGTAGATCTCTCTTCAAACTCAATATGTTGAACAGGCACATCATCACCAATAAGCCAATCTTCAATATATTTTGCATTTCCAGTTTCTACAATTCGGGTTGGGCATGATGGACAATAAAACCTATCTCCTTTAGATTTCTCAGGGTATCCTACAAAGTGGCAACTTACTATTTTTGGATCTAACTTCTTCTCTTGGGGTTTATATAGTCTAGCTTCTGCTCTACACCCCCAAACATGCAAATGATTTAGATTAGGTTTTCTCCCAATCCATTGTTCAAACGGTGTTTTGCAGATTGCCTTACTAGGTACACGATTTAAGACTTCTCCCCAAGGGGATTTTGATGATGTAGAATTGCATATCATACTTCTAACCATGTCCTTCAAGGTGCGATTCCTTCTTTCTACTACTCCATTTTGTTCGGGAGTTCCATGCATGGTATATTGTGCAATAATACCACACCCTTCTAAAAAGTTGGCAATAGGTCCTAGATGTTGCCCAAATTCATCAAATCTCCCATAATATTCTCCTCCTTGATCAGATCTTACTGCCTAGATTCTTTTGTTTAGTTGATTCTCAACTTCAGCTTTGTAAATCTTAAAGGATTCCAAAGCTTGTGCCTTCTCATGTAATAAATAAATATAACCATAATGAGAATAATCATCAATGAAAGTAATTAAATATCTTTCACCATTCCAAGAAGGTGTGAGAAAAGGCTCACAAATATTAGTGTGAATTAGTTCCAATAGATTTGAACTCTTCATGGCTCCCTTCTTTTTGCTCTTTGTGATCTTTCCTTTAATGCACTCTACACATGTGCTAAAATTTGTAAAATCCAACTCCTTTATTATTCCTTCCTTTGTTAACCTTTCAATCCTTTATCTTAAGATATGACCTAATTGTCTATGCCATAGCACTGATGAATTTTCATTAACAATGCAACGTTTTACACCAAAAACATTACATGCATTCATTGATAAAAAAAAATAAAGCATATGCAGTATCAAGGTTCAATTTATATAATCCATCACATAAAGTCCCATTACCAACAACATGGGATTGAAAAATTAAACTAAAAACACCACTTCCAAAACTAAACTTAAAACCATGAGCATCGAGTGTTGCAACTGACAAAAGGTTTCTCCTCATATTAGGCGCATAGATAACATCTTTTAAGTCTAAAACAAAATTGGTGTCTAAAATCAATCTATAAACTCCAACTACTTCAACCCGAGCTTTGACACCATTTCCTATCACCAACTCTCTTTCTCCATCACTTAATCTCCTGCTATTGACACTACAAGAAAATTGCCATATGCCGACGACTATTTTTACCGACAAACATAACCGTTGGTGTAGATGTACATATACCGATGGATCAGCGTTCATCGGTGAAGGATATCTAAATCGATGGTTAGTAAAAATGGCACGTGAAGAAAGGCGCAGGCTGATCTTTTGCTCCCCCGTGTATCTTCCTTCCCACCCTCTCTGTCTCTCTCCTCTCCCATTCGTCTCTCTCTCTTGCTCTCTATCTCAGTTGACTCGTTTCTCTCTTAGTCCTCTCTCCAGCGTGCTCTCTCTTTCTTGATCTCTCTATCTCAATCGACTCGTCTCTCTCTCTCTCTCTCTCTCTTGTGCTCTCTCTCTCTCGAGCTTTATCTCAGTCGACTCATCTCTCTCTCAGTCCTCTCTCTCTCTCTCGCACTTTCTCGCTTGAGCTTTCTATCTCAGTCGCACATCAACATTTGGCAAGTATCTCATTCACACATCGACGACATTGGATTGAGGTAAAAATCCATTTCTCTGATTTTTAGGTATTTTTTTGTTCTTTGAAAAAATCAATGGTTGTTTTTTAAATTAATATATATGCATTATATATTTGAGTGGTTTAAAGGATGTGTAACAAGTTTAGATTTGGATTGGACCTAGGCATATCATAACTTTGTCCTTGGTCCATTTAATCAGATTTAGGCATTTAGGCATAGTGTATCTTGAATGAAATAAAGAAACAAGTGTATGTTTCACCTGTTTGTTGAAGTGCCAATCTCTCTGTGTCGTTAAGGTAACTGGATTGGCTTCTTTCTTGATACATACAATTTTTCTGTGTGTGTTGTCATTATGTGTATATGTAAATATATATATATTGTGTATATATATATGTGTATATATATATATTGTTGCCGCATGGATTGACTGGGGGCAACAAGGTAAATTCACTCTCCAAGTTCTGAAGGTAGGCCAAAGAATTCAAGGCCTCGAAAGAGGTAAGCCGAGGCCGAAGACCATAGGCCAAGGTGAGGAATTCATTTCGAGGATCGTAGAAGCCGAGGACTGAGTCATCACTTCGGTGGCGAGGTTCCTGGAGATCTGAGGTACTGCAAAACAAGAAGTGTCAGAGGCCTCGGGTCTCCACCCGAGGCGGAGGCTTCGACGCCCAAGTTAGTACGAGGTGTAATGTAGGAGGCGGTGCAGACGAGGTCTTGGTGATAGTCCTCGGATACATCGGGTCTCCAAGAGTAAATGTTATGGAAATAAGGTAGGTGCGGAAAGTAAATGAGGGAGTTGTTTCAGAATCCCAAGTTCTGGATTCCCATTAAGGGAGAGTTACCTCTTATTTATACTTGAGTTGGTTTCACATCAAATCCCTAGCGAGGAGGTTTCACATACCCCGGTCTTATAACCTGAGGGTCCTCGATGTGGGTGATTGGCCATGGACCCCCGAGAAGGGGGAAATCTATTTCTACCAGCATTTTTTTGAGTMTGGCCTTAGGTTTCCCCTCCCCTATTTAATCTCCGAGTTGCTGGAGTGGTATGGTATCACTATCAATCAACTCGTACCCAACGTCCTTAGGACCATCATAGCGATGATAGTGTGGGCTCGACTTAGGGGTGTGGAGCTGACGTTGAGGATGTTCCGTACCATGTTCGCGCCGAGGAAGCACGCTTCCAAGGCCAACATGTATTACTTCCACCCTCGGAGTGGGAAGCCTGTGCATAACCCCTCATCCGTCCACAGGTGGAAGGACAAATTCTTCTACGTCTCCTGCCCCGAGGGCTGGTGGTTCGGGTCTGATTGGGGGGAGGCCTGCATGACCATCAGGAGATTTCCCCCACCGCTCTGAGACAAAGAGGCTGCAGCTATATCTCACTTGCTTGTGATGGGGACATTCCAGGCGAAGCCGTTGCTGGAGGAGGAGGTCCCCCTAGTCTTCACTAGGATTAGCCCAGCCCCCCTCGGTAGGAGAGGTTCTATGGTTACTTAGCACGTCTTCCACGTTTTTTACTTTAGTGTACTAACTATTTTCTTTTGTTGTTTCACAGAAGTGTCCATGGAAGGAGCTGCCGCGGAAGGTGGCCAATACAGAGAGACAGGTCGAAAAGGTGGTGCGGAGGTCCACGCCCAGGAAGCGCCCATCCGGGCCTTCATCAGCCCATCCATCAGTACAGGGGCTCCCCGAGAGAGCCGAGGGGCCGGAAATCACTCGTAGTGGCAGCTCCGAGAAGTAAACTCCATTCAGGATGCAGGGGTCATCCAGGAGCTGGTGAGTGGGGCCTTCCTGCCGAGGGATCTCTACTACCTACTATTGAGCGACCCCAAGGTCATCTACGACGAGGGCCTATACCACTTGGCTAAGGTAAGATGCTTTTCAGCTTTGCGTTTCCTTCTCTCCCTACCCTTTTGTTTGCTAACTGGTTTTATTGCAGACCTATTTGCATTTTTTCGATTTGGGGGACTGAATGAATCTTACCATGTCTTGCATTGACAAGGCGGAGAAAGAGAAGAAGTCCGCCGAGGAGAAGCTCCATAAGGAATGGGAAAAGTTCTAGAAGGTAGCTTCCGCCACCGAGGACAAGTACTAGAAGTTCTGAAAGGCGTTCCTGGATGAGCAATCAGTTCGGGAGCTCCTCTAGATTCAGCTGAAGGAGGCGCGACAAGGACTCTCCAAGGAACAGATGAAGCGGGTCCGGTTGGAGAGCATCGTCATCAAAGTGGAGAGACGGGTAGTCGAGGCCAAGAAGAAGGCTGCCGAGGCAGAGAAGAAGGCTGTTGAAGCCATGGCCTCAGCGAAGCAATCAAAGAAAGTAGCAGCTGAGGCGGTGGAGGTGTACAAGAAGTCCTCCGATTACCTAGATGCATTGGAAAAGTATGCTTTGTCTTCCTACCTCGACGGTATCGAAGATACGAAGAAGGCGCTCCTACTTCTGATGCCAGATTTTGATATCGAGGGGCTGTACGTGATCCTTGATGCTTCCAACGAGGCCCAGCCTGCCGATGACTCCATTCCCCCTCCTGTCAATGGCAAGATGCAGGCATAGATTCCCCTCTCCTTTATGTTCAGTTATTGTAGTGTTTTGTGTTAGACAGTTTTGTATGCCCTTAGCTTCAATCAGAATGATGTACTTTATGAGT
>NW_010729131.1:3331027-3392150 GCF_000365185.1 Nelumbo nucifera
ATCCTCTCCCACTCCTTTTGGTTCAGATCTGGTTCAGTTTATAAGATTGATCATTGAAAATATGATTTTCTAAATAGGGAATACGATTCCCAGTTGAAGGGAGAGATTTGAAATTCGCCCCTTATTCCTCATTCTTTGGGCGCCCATAGGATGGATCTCTCATCCCTTCATTTTGTTGTTTGTTTTTCTCTTTTATTTTTTGTGAATGTACATATGCTTGGCCTACAAGGCCTTATCAAACTTTTTGTAAAGGCGATACAAAACAAAAATTAAATGATGAATGAAGCCATTTTTTGTATTCACTATGCTTTGTGTGTGTTATCTTTCTCCTTTCTCTTTTGGATCCTTCTTTTTCCTTCTTTCTTCTTTTTCTTCTTTCTTCTTTCTCTTCTTTCTTCTTTTTCCTTCTTTCTTCTTCGGGAGGTCCTTGCCTCTCCGAACAATGAGGACCACGACACACAAAGCACACACGATTCGCTCATTGTGTACATTTATTTGCACACTCGCTTTAAGTAATTCAGGTTTTGGGAGCTAAGGCGAGGCCACTCGTCCGAAGTGGGTCTCACCTGGCTCCCGAATTCCTTCAGTGTCAACTTAGGCAAGGCCGAAAGAACCTGGCACCGTGGCTGAGGTGTGTCACCGAGGTACTTGGGGAGACGAAGAGCCGAGGTGGAGCAACACCATCGAGGTGTAGTTCATCTAACTTGTTTTCTCACCAAGTATTTCCTTAGGAGAGGCCGAGGTGTCCCACCGACAAAGCCGAGGGCTCAATCTCACTATTTTCGTTGCGCTATGTATAGGTAGCCGAGGGGTTCACCACGCTCCGAGGTGACGAGGCGTGTAGAGGACTCTTTCACCTTGGCATGCTGAGGGTGTCACCGTCCGTCGAGGAGGTAACGAGGCATAAAACGTCTCTCTCGCCCTGGCTTGTATGCTCTTGGTGAGGTGCTCATCCTAGGGTCATCATTGTTTTTCGTAACGGCCCGTGCTAAGGGCTCGTCCCTCGGAAGAGAGCTTCGAGCATTGGCAGGTCCCGAGGCTACAGGTCTTTTAGGACTTAGGACACATTGATTCAATCATTTGAGGCGAAGAGGAACTTTTTGCTTTATTCATTCATCACTTAGCCATAGGTAACTACATTCATTGGAAATACATTCAGAGGTTCTCTGAGTTCCATGTTCGGGGGACATGTCTTTCATCCAAATGTTCCAAGTGGAAAGTGCTGGGGCCGAGGACTCGCTTGATCCTATAGGGGCCTTTCTAGTTGAAGCCCAGCTTTCCTACTCCGGGTTTGGGGACCGTAACTTTTCTAAGGATGAGGTCCCCTTCTTGGAAGCATCTTTCTTTTACTTTCGAGTTGTAGTAGTGGCCACGCGTTGCTGGTAGGCAGCTACCCTGATTTGCGCCTACTCACGGGCTTCCTCCAGCAGATCCAGGTTGGCTCTGAGAGCTTCGCTGTTTTTTGCTTCGCTATAGGCCTCGACTCGGAGTGTCAGCTAGTCGATGTCTATAGGTATTATCACTTTGGTACCATAGGTTAGGCCAAAGGGAGTTTCTCCCATGGTCGTCCGAGGTGTGGTTCGGTATGCCCAGAGTACGCTATTCAGCTCGTCGGTTCATAGTCCTTTAGCTCAGTCTAGCCTTGTTTTTAGTCCATCTAGGATGGTTCTGTTGGTGACCTCGGCTAGGCCGTTTGTTTGGGGGTAGCCCACCGAGGTGTACTGCTGCTTGATGCTGAGGGAGGCACACCATTCTCGGAATTTGGCCTCATCAAACTGCTTCCTGTTGTTGGTGACTAGAATGTGGGGGAGGCTGAAGTGACAGATGATGCTTTTCTAGAAGAAGTTCTGGATTGCCCGAGCTGTGATAGTGGCTAAGGGCTCGACTTTGAGCCACTTCATGAAGTAGTCCACGGTAATGACGAGGTAGTTCCTGTCCCTCGTCGCTTGTGGGAAAGGGCCAAGGAGGTCCATTCCCCACTTGGCGTAAGGACAAGGGCTGCTGAGGGCTGAGAAAGTTGTCGTAGGCTGATGGCATATATTGGTGTGCCTCTAGCATTGATCACATCTTCGCACAAGTTTGGTTGTGTTTTTGTGAAGTGTTAGCCAAAAATACCCCTACCTCAACATCTTTTGGCGAGGGCCCTGCCGCCGATGTGGTTTCCAGAGATGCTTTCATGAATTTCTCTGAGCACATACTCCCCCTCCTCGGGGTGAAGGCATCGGAGGTAGGGCAAGGTAAAGGATCTTCTATACAGCTTTCTTTCGAGCAACGTATAGTGGGTTGCCTGACGCCGGAGTAATCTAGCCTCGTTCCTGTCGTCGGGCAGCGTTTCTGTAAGGAGGAAGTTGATGATAGGGTCCATCCATGATGTCCCGGACCCTATAGGTAGTACTTGAGTTTCTTCAATGGTTGGCCGAGATAGCTTCTCTACACGAACAGTACAGCTGAGGATCATGCCCGAGGTGCTTGCCAACTTGGACAGGGCATCGGTCCTCACGTTTTCCGCTCGTGGGACTTGCCGCAGGGTAAAGTGCTGGAAGTGGCGGGCTAGTTCTTGGACTTTGGTGAGGTACTTAGACATGTTTTGTTATCTAGCTTCATACTCACCGTTCACCTGGTTGACCACCAGTTGGGATTCGTTGAAGGCTTCGATATATGACGAGCCGAGGTCCTTGTCCAGTTGTAGTCCAGTGAGGAGGGCCTCGTACTCGACTTCATTGTTGGATGTTGAAAAGTCGAACCTCAGCGCATATTCAATGGTTGAGTCATATGAGGTGAGAAGGATAAAACTAGCGCCGCTTCCTTTGGTATTAGACGACCCATCTACAAAAAGCTTTCAGGTACAAGGAGTGTCTCTGGCGGGGTGCCCATTTCTTGATTTGTCTTTCGAGGCCCAAGAGAGAGCTCAGTTGAAGGTGCACTCCATCATGAAATCTACGACGACTTGTGCTTTGATTGCAAACTTCGACTGGTATCGTATATCAAATTCAAAAAGTTCTATGGCCCATTTGATTAGGCGCCCCGAGGTCTCGGGCTTGTCGAGGATAGCTCTGAGTGGTTGGTTTGTTAACACTGTGATGGAGTGAACTTGGAAGTAAGGCCTAAGCTTTYGGGCTGAAACCACAAGAGCGAAGGCCAGCTTCTCTACTTTGGGATATCTGGTTTCGGCATCACACAGTGCTTCGCTGACATAGTATATTGGTTTCTGTGCTCCGTCTTCTCTGATCAGGACTGAGCTAACTGCTTCGTCCTTGGCTGACAGGTAAAGGTATAGAGTTTCTCCTGGTATCGGGCGGGCCAAGAGGGGAGGCAAGGCAAGGAACTCCTTGAGTTCGTCGAAAGCTCGTTGACATTCCCCTGTCTACTAGAAGTCCTTCATTTTCTTAATGACTTGGAAGAAGGGAAGACAACGGTTAGCTGACTTTGACATGAAGCGGTTGAGCGCTGTCACATGGCCGGAGAGCTTCTAGGTTTCCTTTACCGACCGAGGAGGTGCCATGTCCAGTATGGCCTGTATTTTCTGAAGGTTGGCCTCAATACCTCATTGAGTGACGATGAAGCCTAAAAACTTGCCTGAAGTGACGCTGAAGGCACACTTGTTGCGATTCAGCTTCATATTAAACCTTTGCAAAGTGTCAAAGGTCTTGGCTAGGTCCGAGGTGTGGGCCTCGACTTTCAGGCTATTTACCACCATATCATCTACACAGGCCTCAACATTCCTCCCCATCTGATCCTTGAACACTTTGTTCACAAAACACTAGTAGGTAGCTCCTATGTTTTTAAGCCCGAAGGGCATTACCTTGTAGTAGTATGTGCCATGTTCGGTGATGAATGAGGTATTCTCTTCGTCTTCGGGGTGCATCTTTATCTGATTGTATCCGGAGAAGGCATCCATAAAGCTAAGCAATTCATATCCTGCAGATGCGTCGACAAGGTGGTCTATTCTTGGCAAGGGAAAACTATCCTTGGGACAGGCTCGGTTAAGTTCTATGAAGTCAATACAGATTCGCCATTTCCCATTAGCTTTCTTAACCAAAACCGCATTTGACAGCTAGTTAGGATAATATACCTCTCGGATGAATCCAGTGTCGAGTAGCTTGTCAACCTCCTCTCCTATAGATTTCCATCACTCTGGTTCAAAGTTCCATTTCTTCTGCCGAATTGGCCTAAAGCTCGGGTCCACACTCAGCCTGTGAGTAATGACCGAAGGGTCAATTCTAGGCATGTCAGCAATGGACCAAGCGAAGACACCGGCGTTAGTTCTGAGGAAACTTACCAGTTCGGATAGGCTCTATGGGGAAAGGTTGGACCCAACAAGGATAGTCATTTCAAGCTCGTCCTCATCCAAGGGAACTGAGACAAGGTCCTCTACTAGCTGGCCTCGACTCACTGGCTCTTCCCTGAGGTCAAGGCCTTCTAGAGGCAAGGCTTCTTTTTTCTTGCCTTTCAGCGCCGCCACTTAGCACTAGCAGGCGACGTACTAATCCCCCTGAATGACCCCGATGCTGTGCTCGGTTGGGAATTTAAGGGCGAGGTGGTAGGAGGACATAGCGGCTCATAGTGCATGAAGTGTCAACACTCCCCATGATAGCATTGTAGGGGGAGCCGATCCTCACGACAAGGAACTCTGTCATCCTCATCACCTGCTGAGGCTTGGTTCATACCGTGACTGGTAGGATGATCTTTCCTTCTGGCTTAACAATATTGCCGGAGAAGCTGACAAGCAGGACGTTGGCAAGCTGAAGGCAATTTGGTTTTATCTTCATTTTTTCAAAGGCCTACCTGGCGTAGGCCTTGCGGACCGAAGTCGGGGCTCCCCCTGAGGCCGAGCCCCCAATGATGACGTCAATGACTCCGACAACCTGTTGGTGTTGCTGTTGCTGGGAGGACGAAGCACCGGATTCACCTCTGACATACTGCTTCAATTGTCCACGGCGGATGAGGACTCTATCTCATTCTTTAACTCATAGTAGTCCTCGGTATCGTGGCCCCACTGCGGTGAAACTTGCAGTACCTTTTAGGGTTCCCCCTCTTGGGGTTTCTCTTCATCTTTTCTGGCCACTTTACAAACTTCTCCTCGCCTATTTGCATCAGGATTTGGGTTTGGGAGGAGTTGAGTGGCTTGTATTGGCTATAGGTCATGGCTGAGGTCGACGACTTTCATGTTATCTTTGCCACCATCAGCGTGATGATCTTCATTCTTCCTTTTGTTTCTCGAGGCCCCTCCATTGCGTTCGATTTCCTTGTCCTTGTGTTCCCCGGCAGAAGCCTCCCCGACCGCAATGTACTTTTGGGCCCTTTTTATGAATTCTAGCTTCGTCGTCGGTGGGGTCTTGGCGGTCGCACACCTGAGGGCGGAGCCAGCTTAGAGTCCATTGATGGCAGTGTGCATTGATACCATGGGGTCGAGGTCCCTGACCTCGAGCTCTTCTTTCTTAAAGCGGTCGAAGTAAGACCACAAGCTTTTGCTTGGCTTCTATTTGATGGACATGTGCAAGACGACACTCTTCTGGCATCGCCTGCTACTAATGAAGCGTGCGAGAAACATATTGAAGAACTGCTCCCAAGAACTAATTGACCTCGGGGGGAGGCTGGAGAACTAGCGGCGCGCTGCTCCCTTGAAGGTGGCCTGGAAAGTATGACATGTCAAGGCATCAGAATACCCGTAGAGTATCATGAGCGCTCGGAAACTCTCTAGGTGGTCATCTGGGTCTGAGGAGCCATCGTACATCTGCAAAGTAGGAGCCTTGAAGTGTGGGGGGAGAGGCTCCGAAATGATTTTTGGGGTGAATGCGTCCATGCGGCCAGTTGAGTTGCCGTGACTGGTTGAGGCGTCGGCTCAGCTCTCCTTAACCTGGCAGAGATCGTCCTTGACGGCCCCGATCTCGGCTCACAACTCATCAAGCCCTGGGTCAGCGGGGGCGTGGGCCTCACTTCTATCTTCACTGACTCGATGGGTGGTCAGCTCAGACTCCCAAGTACTCCGAGATCGGGTTGCGTGCTCCTCTACGGGTGCGACAATCATTCAGAACATCTTGGAGGTCCGAGACGGGAGGTGGAGTGGAGTGGCATTGGCTCTCGCCTCGGGAGCGAACTTTGGGGTGACCGAGATGCCCGTCATCGTCCCTAGAGACCTCCCTCCGGTGGTGGTCGTGCTGCTCAGAAGGCTAATGACTGTCTTCGAATTGAGTAGGCACCTCTTCCCTTTGGCTGGGAGGACGAACATTCCTTTGTGGTGAATTGGGGGGACCGTTGTTGCCCGACTCTGATGGCTCAGCCAGCAAGTTATTGCCCTGGCCAAGAGTTGGTGGCTCGACATACTCGTGTCGGCCCTGATCCTCTGACACCTTAGTGGGGCGATCACCTCGAGAGGGACCTCCTGCTCGGGAGCAAACTTCTTCCATACGTTGAGTAAGGCGGTCCAAACGATCGGGGACAGCCTGAAACTGTTCATAGGTGACCAGGTTCTGATTATTCCTAGTTCTCTGCACCATGGCTTTCAAAGCTTAGGAGGGCTTGGAGTAAGAGTATGTTTTTTATCCTAAAAAGGGGGTCATCTTAGCAACGGTTCCCACAGATGGTGCCAATTGTTGCTGGACGGATTTGCCAGGGTCAACGAGGTTAATTCACTCTCCAAGTTCTGAAGGTAGGCCGAAGACTTCGGGGCCTCGAAAGAGGTAAACCGAGGCCGAAGACCGTATGCCAAGGAATTCCTTCCGATGGCCATAGAAGCTGAGGACTGTAAGTCATCACTTCGGTGGCGAGGTTCTTGGAGATCCAAGGTACTGCAAAACAAGAAGTGTCGGAGGCCTCGGGTGGAGACCTGAGGCAGAGGCTCCAATGCCCAAGTTAGTACAAGGTGTAACGTAGGAGGAGGTGCATACGAGGTCTTGGTGACAGTCCTCGGATACACCGGGTCTCCAAGAGTAAATGTTAAGGAAACAAGGTAGGTGTGGAAAGTAAATGATGGAGCTGCGTCAGAATCCCAAGTTTTGGATCCCCATTAAGAGAGAATTACCTCTTATTTATACTTGAGCGGCTGGAGGTAAGTGAAGATGAATGCACCAGATGAGGGCCGTACGAGATCAGATGACAGGCCTTGGCGGGTACGTCTGACTGCCCTACGGTTGGCTCCGTACGAAGGCAGCAGGGCCTCCCCCTTGCTGTGGCTAACGCTGTCAGATGTCGTGGGCTGGGCCTGGCTAGCCCACATCATATATATATATATATATATATATATATATATATTGTATTCTCTTTCTTAATGCAAGTATATTTGAATAAGCTAGAATAGCGGTCACTGATGCTCAAAACCCACTTTTCAACGAGATAACTTGCGGGTCTTTGCTGTAGAAATTGCAGGCAATCCTTTTTAACCTTTCCAACTTGAAAGTCTATCATATTTCATTTTCATTTTATTTATGCACGTTTTCTATTATTGGAACATGAAGTTACATATTGAGCAGAGGAAATAAAACTGAAGTTTGGGTTTGTAATGCAGCAAATATGGGATGAGGTTGGTGAGAGTGAGGAGGAGCGTGACAAGATGTTACTTCAATTAGAACAAGAGTGTTTGGATGTTTACAAGAGGAAGGTTGACCAGGCTGTAAAGTCAAGGGAATAACTTCTTCAGGCCTTGGATGATGCCCAATCTGAATTGTGAGTGAACGCTCATCTTGTTTTATCTAAGATAGAATGTACATAATGGGTCCTTAATTTTTTTGTCAGAAAAACTTCAAGTAGAAATTTGTCATCAGTGCGAACCTATTCAGGTTTCCTCATGGATATGGCCTTTTATGTCTTACAGCCAGAGAAGACTACTGGGACAATTAGGGAGAAACTTGCAGCTAYAGCACCTGTGTTGGAAAAGCTTTGGAAGCAGAAAGAAGAAAGAAACAAGGAATTTTCTGATGTACAATTACAGATTCAGAAAATATGTGGGGAGATTGCTGGGAACTTGAAACTTAGTGAGCAGGTGGGGCCTTCTACGGTTGATGAAGCAGACCTATCCCTCAAGAAGTTAGATGAATTTCATGCTCAACTCCAGGAACTTCAAAAAGAAAAGGTAGTCTCTCTCCCCTGATCATCCAGTAGATGAAAAATGATTAAGTTAAAGGTGATTGTGACTCAGTTGTTTTAACTTTCACATTGATAATAGTGGTAATAATCCATTGACTTTCCAATGTGGCAGAGTGATAGATTGCACATGGTCCTTGACTTTGTAAGCACTGTGCATGACCTCTGTGCTGTGTTAGGCATGGATTTCTTCAGTACTATTACTGAAGTTCATCCAAGCTTAAATGACTCTGTCGGTGTGCAAGCCAAGAGTATTAGTAATGATACACTATCAAAGTTGGCTAAGACAATACTTGCCCTAAAAGAAGAGAAGAAACAAAAGCTGCAAAAGGTAATTCTTTTAGCATTTCAACTCTATGTTCTTTATCATGCAGAACTTTGCTCATTACAATTATTTTGGTTTGACTCACAATTTTTAACTAGATGGAAGTACTGGGCAAACTAATAATTGAAACCTTGCTTGCAAAGCTTTATATCTGTCTAATTGTCTATGGGGGAGTAAGGGTGTTTGGCACCATGGTCGGTAGAAGTGCCAACATTTATACTTGAGTCTAGTCTTGGAAATCGGGGAAGTAGTCAAATTGTGTACATAACCTAGTGCACATTTGTTTATTGTTGTTTAATACACAAAGATGCCATTAGGCACCACATGGGACATTAGAAGTGAAAACGCCTTTAGGAGCAAGAAACCTCAAAAAGTTGTTTCTATCAAAACTCACTTTTGCATAAACAAAGGTGAGAGAAGGTACAACTGGTACTACTTGAATTAGTCCAACCAAATTAGATTTTAGTTAGGTAAAGTCAAAATGGCTACATGGCACTGATGTGGCAGCATTTTTTTGGGAAACAACCATGGCACCAAAAAATATACTATATGTAGTTCTTTTGGAAGTGCCTAATCAAACAAGTAGTGCAAATTGTGAAAAATGATTTTTCTTTCATTGAATTAATAAAGCAAATATTATACTTACCAAAAAAAGAAAATCAAACAGCTGGTGCCATGTCAATGTTGTTTGATCTCTGGACAAGCTTATAGCAGAGGTAATGATAGAAAAAAGGAAAAATTTGAGGTCTGTAGTGCTATGTGGAGGAACCCGGCCCAATCCCTTCACTCAAAATTTGATCTCTGGATTGCAGGAATATGAATATACGCATTGATCATCACATTGAATCACATTGATCTCTCAATGCAACGTACAAATTCTCTCTCTATCTCTCTTTCTTTCTTTGTGGTGACAAAAATCACCACAAGACTGATAAACATGAACATCATAAATTTTCAAGAATTTACTCCTTTGGGTATAAATCCTCATTATCTATGCCATTCATATCAATCATCTTATCCCATTGAATTGCACAGAACAATGAACCACCTTTGGGTATGACCACCATCCTTATGCAATACAATGCAACTTAGTCCATGTTCAAAACAAATGAACAATCATTAATCAATCAAACATCATACAAAATTTAAAATCTAACCCTTTGGTGGTTACAAGATTTTATCCAATTTAAATGGTTTCGAATTGGTTTGGTATATGATAATTCAAAGGTATAGTGAGGCAAAATATCACATATTATACAAATAATCACAATTTGGATTTGAAGGGTGAATATTAAGCAAATAGAATAATAATAATAATAATAATGACAAGTTAAGTGATAAATTAGGGTCAATACATACTAAAATCATTGAACCGGTGTCATAATGAATTCAAAAATTCATAAAATTTTACCAAAATGTATTTCAGATCCTTAGAAGACTATGAGAAAAAAATATGGGTCAAAACAGTTTCAGATAGCTCATGAACCAGTCAGTCAAAGTTTTGGGTATTATTGAACCGGGGACGAACCATTGGGTTTTAGTCCGAATTAGATTATGGACCCATATATATGGATTCCRAAGGTTCTAAAACCAAGGGTACCAAGTTTCAAAAAGAAATGCAATATTTATAGAGACATAAATAGGGGTAAAATTGGACCTCCCAACCCATAATAAAACTATCATCCTTGTCCAAACTAGGGTAGAATTGTAGCTGCCAAAGCATAGCACACTCCCCTTGAGTATCTCTTGAGCCGACACAGAACAAAGGCACCATCGTAACCTAGTGCTCTGTCGATTAATCAAAGAAAGGTCTGGGGCCATCCTCAACCATTTCTCTTTTCTTAATGATCCCTTGAATTCGCAAAAATCGCTAGTTAACCAATTGAGCTTACGCATTAGACCTGTTTTCGGCGAACTAGCCAAATCCATAGGATGCACTTTAGGAGTCATTAAAGGGTTAAAAAAATGAAAAAGAAAAAAAAAGAAAGAGGGAAAAGAAAGGAAAAGAGAGGAAAAAGAAAAAAAAAAAGAGAGAAGGATGGGAGTGCTCAAGGAGGCTTTACTGGGCATATACTATGCTCAACATGTGCTTCTTCAGAATGTGACGTGCAGTTAATAATGAAATGAAGGGAGGCCATCCTTGGCCGCTTATTTGACCTTGTGCATTCAATTCCGATAATATGAAATAAAGTCCCCTAGTTGGCCCTTTGAGCCTTTCTGCCAACATTTTCTTCACAATAAATGTTTCATAGCAAGTGGGTGTCAAAACAAGCAAAATGCAATTAGAGTAATCGAGTAAGAGCTCAAAAAAAAAAAAAGGAAAAAGGGGATGAATTTTTGGTAGATTTTCTGAGAATGAGATAATCAAAGAAAATTGGACAATTATTAATGAAGATTAATGCAATAGTGGATCAACAAATGGAGAATCAAGAAATAGTTGGAAGAAGCTGGGGTAACTGAGATGATTTCATCGCTATGGGATCTTTCATGATGACACCTATACACTAGTTCTGATTTTCTCTACCTATTTACATTTCATCCCAAAATATATTTCTCCCTAATCAATAAGAAGGCACGATTCATATTGATAAAGAAAATGAAGAGCAAACTCCATACATATGGCTATGCAAAGAGCCTTAATAAAAATAAAAAATAAAAAATAAAAAATAAAAGAAAGAGAAGAATTTCTCTCTCTCATTCTTCTTCTCTTCTCCCCTTCGACCGCCAGAATAAAACGTTGTTTATTGCCCCATTTCTCTCGACCCCCAGCTGAGGCAGTGAACCAGTGGCAAACATAATTTCTAACTCTGGTAAGAGCGGCAACCTCCCCTGATCTCTCTTCCCCCTCTCTTTCTCTCCTCCCGGTCCTTTTCTCTTTATCGTCCTGATATCATCCCCATGATCCCTCCTTGTCAGTCCATTTTCATTTACCCGAATAATTTTGCTATTCCCTCATCATATTATTCTCTCTATTACATCATTCTCATTCCTTTGTCCCAATCTAAAGTTCCACCGCCACTGTAACTTATAACATGTATCTGTTCCCCTGCCATTCCCCAACTCCTCTACCCTCTATTACTTTTACCGGTGGATTGAAATCGACGACAACATCCATTTTTTAACATCAGGTTTCTCTTAGATTTAAATGGCAAACGTTCTTACCCCCACCAACCTCTCAGTGAAATCCCTAAATCGCCAGTCTGAAGATAGGCAAAATGCACATCTTGATGATCATGTCAAATCCATTTATCACTATCGTTGTTGGAGGAAGGAGCTTAGGTGTAACACACTTCCGTTCCCTTGTTGTAGTGGTCGGTTTTAGGCCAAAACCCAACCTGGTAAATCTGTCATTACTTCCCCCCTCTACGTGATTTTTCTTCTTATTTTCTTGATTTCATGTCTCTTGTTGCTGTATGGGTCTGAGGAGAGGGAAAGGCGACAGAGTCGGTGATGAGGTGCTACCGTACCTGCTCTTATAAGCTCCAGACTCTTACTCAAACTCATCATTGCTTTTCTTCCTATTGCCATTACTCTATGGTTTACTCTAAATTGCTAGTTGTCTAAATGATGTTTTCCTTGGATTTTTGTTCTTCTCTATCATTTTCTAACTCTTGATAAGTTAGATTTTGATTAGGTTAAAATTGATTAATCCTTTCTTCCATTAATTTGTTATCTCCTCTGTTTTCCAAGTTATTTCGGATTTGTTTTCTCTAAATGTTTAGTTTGATATGTTCCTATTTTATTAGTTATCTAAATTTAGGGTCTATTAATGAAGTGATGCTAGAAATAAATATAATCATATAAGAATAACAATAAAAATTGTAGAAAAAAATAAAAATTTGAAAAATCTATGATGATGGGTTTTGGGATCATCATATTAGAATGCATGAAAAGGGAATAAGCTACTATAAGGGGGAATAGTAATTAAAATAAAAAATAATGAAAATCAAAAACTAAAAAAAAATAGGAAGGAGAGAAAAATAAAAAAATACAAAATACAAAAGATTCAAAAAAATGAAAAAGAAGAATGAAAAATAATTCCATAACATAAACATACAAATAGGATTTTATGAGACAATAACTAAAAATTAATAATTGGTGAAGAAAATAAATATAATAATAACAAGTAAAAAATAATATAAAAATAAATAAAGTAAGAAAAATATAAAATATAATGTAAAAAAGGGCAAATAAAAATATAAAGTAATAATAATAATTAAAAAGAGTAAAAATAAAATAAAATAATATGGATAAAATTCTTGTGATTTGCTTTCTTTTGCCATGTTAATTGTTTTCTTTCTATGATTGTGTTTGTTTGGCATCCCATATGAGCCCCACCTATTTGACCCGGGAGTGTGGTGCCTAACCCCTTCCCTCTCCCTTTAGAGTCTTACCTGGACTGGTGTAGTCAATGTCTGGGCTTTGGAGTCACTATTAGACCAATGTGCTTTTCGATGTAGATCCCAGAGGTTCCATCACCTCCATCTCACATAACTGATGGGTGGCGACTCCAGTCCTAGCCTAAGTGAGCCATTTTCTCGACTCTCACAAACTAGCGATTCCACTAGGAAGTTCTCGAACCATAGGTGGGGCCTACATGGGGCCCATTTGGGCTTGATTGCTATTTCTCTATATATGCATACTTATGTGTTATTTCCTTTTGTTTTAGTAATAACTACCCAGTTTTTGATAATTAAACAGTTGTTTACTGCTTTATATTTGTTATTGCTCATCTGCACACTTACACTATGCACACACCATTTTGCATTAGTTCTAGCATCCTATGTACCACTAGGAGAGGGGTTAGTAGGTGGCCAAGACGCAACGGACCTTGCTCCCCATGGTCGCACCCAAAGCCCCCAAACTAGCCACTAACCTAAGAAGCCCATTTGTGCGATGGGTGGAGGTTTAAAGGTTGGCAACCTTGTTGGAGACATTTGAGTCTTGGTGTCAACCCTCCCCTCATGCATCACACTCCACGTGTCATCCTAGTCAGTTAGATGTTAGCCACCTCGGCTTCGTTTGTCTACATAACCCTTGTGGGGCCCATAAAAAATAATAACATAAAGTCAAGGAAATACTATATATATAAACAAAAATAATTAAATGTCAAGTGCCCAATAAAAATTAAATAAAATACATAAAATCAAAAAATAAAAGAAATTGTAAAAAAAGAAAAAATAAGAAAGAAAAAAAATTTCAAAAGGTTGGTGTGAGCTCTGGGAAGCTCATGGCCGGCTCAAAAAGATTGAGTCGCTAGTCGCCACCCAGTTTTTTAGAGGAAATGGATCCTCATTTTCAGATTCGAAAAATCAATTTGCCTTTGATAGTGACTCCGTTCTCCATGGGAAAAGGCACAAAACTAAGAGATTTCAGGTTCCAAGGATTGGGAGAGGGAAGGTATTAGCATCCCTCTCTCAAAGCTGATGTAGCAACACAATATAGGAGTTGTTCAAGCTTGATTTCTAACGAAGAAAAATAGAAATGGTTACAAGAATTTCTTAAATCTGGAGGAGCATGCTTTCAACTTCTCCTAAGACCGATTTTGAGGTGACGTTGTTGAGTCTTAGGTACTGATTTCCCTAAGACCCTTGCCTCTCTACCTCTATTCTTAATCAAGAAGAAATTGCAAATGATGATTTTCCAACATTTCAGAACCTCAAGCTACCCAGAAAAACTAAAAAAAAAAAACAAAAATTACAAAATCAGGTTTAAAAGTTAAAATGAAAGACTTACCTTTCGTTTGTACCTTGACGGGAGTTTTCCAACAGTGGGAACAAATTCAAAGAAGCTTTAATGAGATACTGGGATGGATAATGCACTTTTTAGTTTCCAATCTTGTAGCTTAAAGTAAATGGGCAGATTTGAGGTTTGATCTTCAAGGACTTTGGGATTACAGATGTTGGAAAAAATGCTCTTTTCTCCTCTTCTTCTCTTTTAGATCTCTCTCTTTCTAGTTTTCTCCCCCCCCCCTTTCTCTTTCTCTCTCTCTCTCTCCCTATTCCTCTCTCTCTGGAGACCTTCCTCAAGTTTCCTCCCCTTTCAAAGCTTGAGTTGGGTTGGTATTTATAAAAGAAAGGAGAGGGAGAGGTCTAAAATTCATCCAATCACAAGGCTTGGGCTTCAAGATAATGGATAAGGATTTTTCAAAGAAAATGGTGATCAATTAACTTTCCCTCTTTAGTTAAAGATTATCTTCGATTTAGGGGTGGCTTTTATGGTTTTTGCGTATCCAATGGGAGCTTGGGGCGTGCCTGTCATGGCAGTCTCGTATTTGGGGCTGTCAGTGGCATAAAATATAAATTTGATGAATTTTTAAATGATATTTTGTCTTTTCTTGGTTTTTAGTAGGGATATCTTGGGCTTTTGGGGTCTATTGGGCTCTATTTCATAGTTCCAAGTATTCTAATGAGTCAAGATTGGATCTGACATCGGCCATCACCCTTTTGAGGCTTAAGGTTGGGACAGATGATGTGGCAATTTAATTTGGTACGTCAAAATAGTATTTTTCTAGTTTAACGGTCAAACGGATGAATTAGGATGTGAAATTTGATGTACTAGGGTTTTTTGGGTCTCTGAACACAATGGTGATGTCTGATTGGTCAAATAGGGTCAGGATGATTGAGATATATGGCTGAAAATTTTGGTTCAACAATATTTGCTAAAATAGAATCTTTGTTTGATAAAGGGTCAAATAGGGGAATTTCGGGATGAAATTTGGTGGATTGGCACTTTTGAACGTCTTGAATCTAATGGAGGTGATAAATCTTTGATCTGAGGTTTAGATTGACTGATTTAATTCAAATCATGGTCTTAGCTTACGGTTTTCCAATCAATGAGAGGGCCTAAAATGGAATCTTATTTTCTTAGCAGTAAAATGGAAGTGTTTGGTCGTGAAATTTGACGTGCTGGGGTTTTTTGGGTCTCTAGATATAGAGGTATGGTCTGATTGGTCATATGAAGTTGGGATAACAGATGGTAAGCTCTAATTAATGAAAGTTTCTAAAATAGGATCTAGGCTTGATGGAGGGTCAAAAAAGGAAATTTTGAGGTAGGTAGGCATGGATTAGGGTGAGGAGTCAAGCGGATAGTTCTGATCTGAGAAAGACATCGTCGATCTTGGCAATCATTTAGGGCCATCAAAATGGGATGTTGGTATTTTTGTAGTTGATCATCGTAGATTTGTGGTGATATTCACTAGTTGATTGCTTCCTAGTAATCTTGAGGTGATGGGTGTGTTGGAATTGATTTTGAGGAGTTGGAGTTTGAATATCACATAGATCGGGGCCCTTAGAAAGGAAGTTGGCATGATGGACGATGGATCTTTTTAATTTAGTCATGAAAACCAATGTGTAACTTAAGTTATAATTTTACAAGTCTGGGGTGATGTCTCATTTGAAGGAAGGTTAGGATCCATCATATGGATGGCTAAGCCATGCTAGATGGCTGGGTGAAATTTCAAAAATTTTCTTAACCTTCTGAGAATCGAATTCCCTGTAATTAAAAAAACTGCATTTTTCTAGGATTAACCTTGCACTGAAACCGGATCAAATTTGAAACCAAAACAAGAGGAAGATGTATACATGATACAAATTCCACAAACGTAGTTCCCAAGGTGGAAGTTCATGCCTAAATCAGTCCCTAAAACCAGTTTCCACTGAATATGGCGCAGCTTCAAGATGAAGTCAGTTCAACAATGCAGTTTTCAGCAAAACTTCAATCCAACTCCTTGGATCAAACTGGGGAGGTGAGCACGATTTTTCTCTGTATTTTTCTTGAAAAATTCAGAGGAAAAACTGATATTTATCAGTCCAAAAGGTGATATCGAACTAAGGTTTCCTTGGTGGAAAGAGAAGAATAGAGAGCAAAATTTATAGTAGTCTTGAGAAATTCACCCTCTTCTTCTTTTATCCTTTTATGGAACACTTCTCCTAACCAAATTAGGAGATTATCCAATTCTTTATTTGGATATGGACTTTATCAAGAGATAGGTCTTATCCTCTTAAGAAAATGAGTGCTCCATACCCATTTCCAAACCCAGATTCACCCATGTCACATGGTAGCTTAAGCAGTCATGTGACATCTTAACTAATCAAACTAATTATGTGCTTTAGGCCCATTAGCTATATGGCTCACGACCCAAGAGTGTTTCTTAGACAATTTAGGTTTGATTTGTATGGCATGGGACCCCACAATGACTTCACATAAGCCCACATGGGTTCGGCCCAGCCTCTGTGAAAAGGCTTGGTCGAATTCATTACTAAATGCAATGAAGCCCTGAGCACATCACTATGGTCTCAAAATGGGCCAAACATTTACAATTAAATGATCCTTGAATCCAGCCATCCTATGAAGACCCAAGGATAATGGACTTAAGTAAGATATAGCCCATCAGGTAATCAGCCCTTAATGGTTTCTTACACTTAACCTCTCAGTCCACAATGATTAAACACTGCCCGACAGAGAAGAACCTCTCCCCTGATTGCAAGGTGCAATGTTACACTCTCTGCTCGGATGGATCTTGGGAATTAAAACATTTTGCAAACACTTTTCTTAAAAACATAATATATGTATCATATAAATATATTTTGCAAAACCAAATCTCAAACACAATTGAAATCCACTACCGGAAATTTAGGTTTCCATCAGAGAGAGTGCAGTTCCGGTCACTCACTTTGTCCGACAAAGGGGTTGATCCTATCACTATGATCACCCACTTAAGTGAATTCTCAGACTACCCCAACATACCCAAGTTTTGACCCATAATGGATCTCACTGATTAGCATATTAAAGACAACGCAATCCGACACCCAATGCAGTACCATAATCAAATCTAGGGGTTATGTGTAACTTTCCAGTTTTGCCCATCAATCTCCAAGGTCTAGGGCATAACTGGAAAATAGTCCGGATTTAGTGTTTCAACCAAATACATGCTACATGTGCTTCGGGTCTCACCCTAGCAGCTAAGACAAACTACCTCAACTTCTTTGGCATCACATCAGTGTCAGCCTTAGCAGAATAAATTCCCTAAGTCTATCCAACGACTGAGAACATTCTAAACTAACACGAGTCTCATAAGTGTTCAGTTTAAGGGGTGAAGGGTGAATTCACAAAAACATACCAATGTTAACATGAAACAATAATGTACTCTTATTCATTTACAATAAACGTATCTGTACATCAATCTTATTGCAGCTAAGGGCATACACTATCTAACATCTCCCACTTGCACTTAGGTCCAATCAAGCACAAGCCTCAGTCCTATACTGTCCACGTGTTTCTTATACACTTTCTGTGCCAGTGGCTTAGTCAATGGGTCTGCCACATTCTTCGCTGATGTTACTTTCTGAATCTAGATGTCCCCTCTACTAATAATCTCCCATAKTATGTGATACTTCCTCTCGATGTGCTTGGACTTCAAGTGGGCTCTTGGCTCCTTAGCTTGAGCAATGGCTCTAGTGTTGTCTAACAATAGTGGAATGAGTGATGTGCTCGATGGAACAACTCCTAATTTGTTGATGAATTTCTTCATCCATATTGCTTCCTTGGTAGCTTCACTTGCGACAATGTATTCGACCTCGGTTGTGGACCCTTGTTTGCTGCTTTTCCAGCTAATTGTATAGGACTCCATTGTGAAGATGTATTTAGATGTAAACTTTTATCATATGCGTCAAACTAGAAGTTGGAATCAGTATACCCGACCATCTGTAGTGAACTACCATCAAAGACAAGACAAGTCTTTAGTCCTCCATAGGTACTTTAGTATGTTTTTCACAACGGTCCAATGCTCTGGTTCTAGGTTTGACTAGTATCCACTTCCCACACTTGCAGCTTGAGCAGTGTCTAGCCGAGTGCACAACATGGCATACATGATGCTCCCTACAGCTGAATTGTGAGGAACCTCTCTCATGCCCTCAATTTCCTTAGGGGTCTTAAGTGACATTCCTTTGGAGATAGTGATTTCGTGCCTGAAAGGAACGAATCCCTTCTTGGAGTTCTCCATTTGTATCTATTGACTATCTTGTCAATGTAAGTAGATTGTGATAATCCTATTATCCTTTTCGATCTATCTCTATGGAGTCAAAGTCCCAAGATATAAGAGGCTTCTCCAAGATTTTTCATGAAGAATTGCTGTGAATGCCATACATTCACCATAGTCAACATTCCTACATCATTCTCAATGAGCAGAATGTCGTTTACATACAGAATAAAAAAAAGGTAACCTTATCTCGCATTGTCTTTCTGTAAACACTGGATTCATCCAGATTTTTCTCAAAATTAAACTATTTGATTGTTGAGTCAAATCGGATGTTCCAGCTTCTAGAAGCATGGGCTCAAGTGAGGTCACAACTTTTCCATTAGGGCCCTTCTTCCTCTTGTAGATCCACTTGCAACCTTTTGCTTTCATCCCAGGGGTTGGATCTACGAGAGTCCAGACTCCATTGGTTTTCATCGAGTCCATCTCAACTTTCACGGCATATACCCACTTCAAGGAGTCTATGTCCAACATAGCTTCCATATAAGTCATAGGATCTTCCTCATTGCTCATAGCTTCCATCAAGTAACTTTCTTGATCATAGCCATAACGAACTGGAGGTCTAGAAACCCGGGTAGATCTTCTAAGTTAGGTATTATCTAGAATTTGTGGGTTATGTCCCACTACTCCTGAGCTCTCTTCATCAAGAACACCTTCCTGATGATGATCGTTCAAGATATAGTCTTCTTCCAAGAAGTAGGCATTTCAACTAACAAACAATTTTTGTACTCTTGGGTCCTAGAAAATATACCCTATAGAGCCCTTGGAGTAGCATACAAATAGGCAATGGTTGGTCTTGGATTCCAATTTATCCGCACTTGTTCTTTTAACATGTGCTGGAGAACCCCATATTTTTAAGTGTCTTACACTTGGTTTCTTGCCTGTCCATAGCTCATAAGGAGTCTTAGGAACCAATTTAGTTGGAACCTGGCTCAGCATTTATATTGTAGTCTCCAATGCATGCCCTCGAAAGGATATGGGTAACTCTGAATGGATGATGAGTGATCAGACCATATCTAATAGAGTCTGATTGCTTTTCTCTAACACACCCTTTAATTGAGGTGTAGCAGGAGGAGACAACTGTGATATAATCCCATTGACCTTTAAGTAGTCCCTGAATTCATTAGAGAGATATTCACCTCTTCGATTTGATCAAAGGGTTTTGATCTGTCTCCCTAACTGTTTCTCGACTTCTTGTCTAAATTCTTTGAAATTTTTAAWGGATTCAGACTTATGTCTCATTAGGTACATGTAACCATACCGGCAATAATCATCGGTGAAAGTTATGAAATAATAGTGTTGGTTCCGTGTCCAAACATTCATGGGACCACATATATCTATATGTATCAGGTCAATGTGCCTGTAGATCTTTTAAGCTTACCTGTAAATGGCCTTTTTGTCATCTTGCCTTGGAGGCAAGACTCACAAGTTGGTAGATCTTCCATAGTGAGAAAATCTAGAGGACCATCCTTCACCAATCTTATGCTACGTTCTATATTTATATGGCTAAGTCGGTAATGCCACAGGTACATGGGATTAATTGTATCACGTGTTCTTTTCTTGGGGATGTGTTCTGGCGTAGTTTCGGTTATATTTGTTTCTAGAGAATGATGGAGGATATAAAGACCATTTTCAAGTCTCCATAAGTAAGGAATTTGTTATTCAATTTAATTGTTATCTTATTACTAAATAAAACAGAATAACCATCCTTACATAGTGAACCAACCCATAGTTCCCTTTCCAACTACACTCACAGTCAGGCCGATGCGAAAGAACAAAGAGACTCGCAACGAGGAGAGCAAGGAAGTCCATATTAAATTCCCTCTCCTTGAAGTGATCCAACATATCCCAGCCTATGCCAAGTTCTTGAAAGATCTATGTACTCAAATGATGAAGCCACGTTAGGCCCCACAAAAAGTGATGATTTTGGCAAATGTTAGTGTGACTCTCCTAAACCAACTTCCCCGGAAGCTGAAAGACCCGGATGCTCCTCTCATAAACTATGTCATCTCTAGAATCACCTTCGAGCGGGCCCTATTGGATCTTGGGAATAGTATAAATCTTCTTTCGTCTATTTATGACAGGTTCAAGATCAATGAGTTAAAACCTACTCCGATAATTCTACAATTCGTTGATTGGTCAGTCAAGACTCCTCGAAGTGTTATCGAGGACATCATTGTTAGGGTAGAGGGTTGTCACTTTCCATCGGATTTTATCATCCTAGACATGCTCCCAACCGAGGAACTAAACCATATCCCAATAATCTTAAGATGTCCATTTTTAGCAATGGTCAATACAAACACCAACTGTAAATCGGGAGAAATAGACATTTCATTTGGGGAGCAGAAAGCCCCGTTAAATGCTTTTAGTGCCTCTAAGCATCCAAACCTAGGGGAAGATGAGTACAAGATAGATGTAGTTGATGATCTTTTAGATGCCCTGTCTACCCCTTGGTTAGTCCAGTATGAGCCCTGCTTGTATGAAGATGAAAAGTGAGTTGGAGAGTGTAGATAGAAGAAGTGTGTGAATGTGTCCAACTGAAGATGTTAAACTTAACGCTGGTCGGGAGGCAACCCAACATAATTTTTAGTTTTTCTTCTTTTAGGATTTGAGCTTTTTCTTTTTTTGATTCGAGACCAGGTGGCAGACCTTAAACCCCTCAGGTAAACCTATTAATTGTTCCCTTTGGCCCAAGCCCTTTTTACATCAGTCTAGTTATCCCATTGGGGACAATGGCATTTAAGTTGGGGGTGAGGAAAGAGAGGGAAAAATTAAAAAATATATATTGAAAAAAAAACTAAGCCTTTGAATATGTAGAGTTAAAATTTCACTAAAAATTAAAAAAATTTTCCATTAAAAGAGATTCCCAAATAGAAAAAGTTGAGGAAACTAATAAAAGAATATTGAATTTTGTAGAAATTGGTAGCAAGTGATAAGAGTCAAAAATTGGTCTTATTTGAATATTGTTGAAACCGTTTAGAAATTTGAAAATACTCCCAAGTTTGCCCCTGCCAAGATAAGAAGAGAGAGATTGAGAAATTAGACAAAAAAAGAATCTTCAAAATTGTTAGAGACAGTGGACTACCCTGAACTGTACTTCTGCAAAAAAAAAAAAAAAAAAAAGAGAGAGAGAACAAAAGGTCAATGGACACCCTAGACTTAGTAACCGGGTCTCTTCACCTAAGTCAAGTGTCGAGATTCGCATCAAACAGAAAAGGGAATGCCAAAGACACTCACCTAACACTTAGTAATCGGGTCTCTTCACCTAAGGCAAGTGTTGAGATTYGCGTCAAACGGGGGAATGTAGCAATAAAAAAAAAGTGTGCAAATCAAGTTCAGGGGTAGAAATCCACTATTAGAAATGATAAGAAGAATACATGTCTAATTTTAAAAATCAATCTCAACTTATCAAGACAGTCTGCAAATGGAAGGGTAAATAAGATTTTTAAACCAAGTTTATATAATATTCAAAACAAGACGGTTTTACCTCTAAAACCCAATACCGATTAATACAGAGTTTGAGAATGTTGGAATCAGGATGCTTGACTAATTCTATCAGGGAGGATCTTGAGATGGGAAAGACTCTATGATCAGTGTAATTTTAAGGCTGCATTCCTAAGGGACTAGCAATGTTTAAGTTGAGGGGTGTGATAACTCTGCATTTTGATGCCTTAAGGGCATCAATTCAGGGGTATTTTCGGCCTTAGAATAGCCAAGATGTGCCATTTTCCCAGTTAAATGCAATGTTGTGGCCTCTAAGGGTCTTTGTGCAAATTCTGGGGAGAACTGTGAAGTTTTCATGGCTGAAATGCATATTTGGGAAGTTGGTGTGAAGTCCAGCTGAGAGAGGGGGTGTTTTTGTGAAAAACTGAAAGTAGGAGGGCGCCTCCTAGCTGCTAAACCCAGTTTGGCGCCCCTCCTACTGTATTAGCATGCTCCCCACGCCTTAGCAAACCCTAGGGCGCCTTTTAACCCATTCTTTTCACTCTTAACAAATCCTATCCGCCCCTAACTACTAAATCCTCACCTTCCATCCCTTCTAATCTTCACCATCCATTTTAGGGCACTCTCTTTTTAACATTCTAACCCTCACCATTCAGCCTTTAGCCATTAAATCTCAGCCTTACATAATATTGGGTTCTTTCTCCTTTTTTTCTCAGCCTTAGGATCACCATAGAACCATCTTGACCCTTCATTCTAAACCCTAGGGCACCCATATGTTTGCTAAAACCCAGTTGTCGCCCCCCTCTTTCTCTCTAATCCCAATTGTATCCACCCTTCTCTATAAAAAGGACCCAAGAGCTCCTAAGAAAGGGTTGGATTCTGCCCCCAAGTAAGACAGAAGGCTGATCTTGAGAAGTTCAAGGGTAGAGGAAGAGGAGGACGCCTAGGCAAGAGGAGGGGTTCCTACTTGCATTTCGCCGACACCACTACTGCCACCTCTGGAATCGGATCCTAACCACTTTTACTTTATTTTTAGTTTTAATTTCTATTCTTTCAATTCCAGTTTTGTTATTTACTTTCTACAATTTATTTTCATTCCATTTGATCTTCATTTTATTTTCTACAGATCTGCAATTCGGCCAGGTAAGACGAAAGGCCTAGCTCGAGATGTTCGAGGGTCAACGACAAGATCCGGAGATTGCTACCTCTGATCGAATTGCAGATTTCTTCTTTTTAATTTCTGTTGTTTATTTATTGCTGTTATTTATTTTATTTTCAGCAGTGTTCAAACTCCATTTTATTTAATTCCAAATTAATGAAAGTTTTGTGATTCTGCAATTTCCCTTTGTATTCTTTTACCCGGATTAAGGTTTGTAATAATTTTTCCCTTGCTTCCCCGTGGATACAACCTGTTCTCACCATTTACTACGTTTATAGTAGTTATTTGAGAAATGGTAAAAATTATAAATGTTTAAACTAGTGTTCTGGAGTGTTTAATGATGCGCTTCCGGACACACCAATGACCTCGGTAGTTGTACCCTCGACAGCAGGTGTAGAAAAATCCTCGGTGGTAGGAAGGGCTTCGACATCCCTCAGGACCTTCAACTGATCTACTGAGAAGTCTGACATCAATCTCAGCACTTTAAGCTTGGTTTCCTCGATCCCCTCCAGATAAGAGTCAGCTCCATAATCGGCGAGGCAGCACTGGTACTCCATCGTCTTCTAGATGATGATGGCATCCTTAGCCTTCATCTCAGCCTCCACCACTTGCGCTTGAGCCGCCACTAGGGCCTCGATGAGGTGAACATGCTCATGCTTGAACTTCTTCAAAGCCTCTTGAAGCTCAGTTGTACAGGCCCTCTCCGCCTTGAAATCCTCCAACGTCTTCCTCACTTGCCTATCTTCGTCGAAAGCTGAAGCAGCTACGTCCCCACTGCTCTCAGCCTCGACAACCCACAAATCCAGTCTCTCTTTCTTCTTCTCGGCATTTACGAGGTGTTGATTAAGGACCTCCACCTTATTTCCAAAGCTGATGAAGTACCGACACACTTGCAAGAAAGAAGACCGTCATCAATAAGTAGCGACAGAAGAAAGAATCTCTTAAGGCAATGAAGCAGGAATGGCGGCATACCTCGGCTAGGTGCTACAGCGCAAGGTCCTGAAGATGGGGGCACACCTCGTTCATCGCGGCCATCCGGTCGACCGAAGGGATCATCCCCATGACAAGGGCCTTCCTAACACCCCAAGTGTCGAGGGAATCTTCGTCCTTAACCTCCTAGTGGGGGCGGAAAGTCCACCTGGCGACCAGCTATCCCTCGCCCTGCGGTTCGGCTAAAGAACAGAGGCCCAAAGGGCAAGTTGCCCTTGCGACTCCTCTAGCTAGGGGGCCCCCTCAGAGTGCTGCCCTCCTCTCCTCCTCCCTGGCCACCCTCGGTGGGGTGGTCCTTCTGAACCAACCTCTTCCCTAGGGGGGTTGAGGTGCTTCGGCTGGCCTCTTTTGACTAAGCTCTCATTGTCACTCCCCCTTGGCCGGCCTCTGCTCGAAGCATGGTAGACTCCGTATGTTAACCCCTCAGGCTGTATATTCGGCCATCATCCTCGGGCTGGGCTCGGGGACTTCCTCGCCCTCAACCACATCAAGTGACCCCGGAGACCCATCAGCCTCCCTCGGCCTCGTAGATCCAGCACTCTCATCGGGAGATTCATCAAACCCTTCGGCTGCATTCAGCACCTACTGGGGCAGTCCTCTCCCTTAGCAGACCTCGGGCCTCGGAGCTGGGACCTCAAGCTCACTTGGCACGCCCCCACTATGACTAGCAATTGACGGACTTCGGAAGGAGCTCACTCCAGAGATGTCTAGGAGTTCATAGCTTTCTGGGTCAGATTTTGAGTAAAGACATGGTGGCAAAAGGGGTTCTTTACCTAATGATATGAAGTCTAGAAGGCTCTAAGGAAAGCCGAGGTCTCTTAGAAGCAAAGGCATTGGGAAACAAGGGCCTTGAAAGCAAATGGTGGAAGCGAACACAACTAAGGCCCCTATCTAAAGGAAAACAGACAGCCCAGATCACCTCCAATCCAACAGCTATGAAACGACCGCTTCAAGAAGATGAAACGACGCCAAGCGAGCTGACCAGTCTGCTTGCTGCATCAACTGGTCCACTCGATGACACTTAATTAGAAAACGTGCAACCCGGCCAGGCTGGCACCCATCTCGCTTACGGACACAACGCTACGACCCATCCTTCGCATGGTCGCAACCCACAGCCCATCTTGGGAATGGCTCTGACCCACTAGCATAAGAACCCGTGGCGCACACACTCTGCGCCTGTCACCGAAGTCCATCTCCCACACGGGTTACGACCTATCAATAGTGAGTTGAGATCTGTTCCACACACGTATCTAGCACGGACTCACGTTCACAAACGCCAAGGCTGAAGCCAAGGCCTCCAGACAAAAGAAGTCTCCCTAGCATCCCTCAGAGAAAAGAGCGAGGACCAAATTGACGCCACCGCATGTAATGATGAACGCATCCTCGATAAGCAGAGGTCGAGGTTGAGGCCCTCAAAGGGAGCCCTTTGGCTCCCCTCCCCCTCCCCCCCCTAGTGAAGATAAGAAATTCTCCTCGGTCGAGGCCTTTGTCCGACAGGCCCAACGGTGCCTCTAGAATAGACGACACACTCTCTTCGGCCAAAGCCGAGGTCCTAAGCCAAAACCTCCACCGTGGCCTCGAGAGTCGGGGGCAAGTGATGTAAGTGCACATGGGCCGAACCAATAGCATGTGTGCACACGGCAGGCGGCGACGCTCAGGGCTGAGCCAATAAGGGTGCACACAGAACAAAGGTCAGTGCGCTACCTGGAACCAATGGTGCAACTGCACGCGGTGGCCTCGGATGACCGTGTTCCTCAGGAAAGGACCGCATCCCGACCATCCAAGCCCACTACCTACAGGCGGCCTCAAGTATAAATAGGGAGCAACCCCCTCAAGGTAATCATCTAGAATCTAGACTCAAGACTTCTAAGAACTCTCTAGTTTCCTTTGTGGCCTAATCTGAGGGTCCTCACCTCAGGCTTCGTCCACTTGGTGTTGCACCAATACTAACTTGACCGCCGAAGTCTCTACCTCGGGTTAGCACCTGAGGCCTCTCATGTTCCCTCTCTCCCCACAGGTCCGACCTACCAATCCTTGGCTGCAGTAGACCTTAGACTCCTCAATCAGTCCTTGGCTCAGAAACAGAATTACAATGTTGTCCTCAACTCATTCTAACCAACAACAACAACACTTTTAATATTTACAGTATTTTAATTAATTAACATTATTTATTAAAAATAATGTATTCTTTATTAATAGTACTTTTAATAATTATAGTATTAATAATTAGTCATATTTTATAGTATTTTCAATAATTGTAGTATTGTTAATTATAGTATTTATTAATTAACAATTTTTATTAAAATACTATATTTATTAAAAAATATTAATATTTTATTAATTCATTAACTAAAAGTTTTTAAAATTGTTAATTTATGTAAGTTATAATTTAAATTGTATTTTAAATATTTTTTAAATTATATTTGAAATTGTAAGTAATATACTTAAATTTTAAACTATAATTAAAAGTAATTATATTTAAATAAATTTTTTTAAATATAATTTAAGCTATAAATAATAGAAAATTACATTTAATGAGCAAAAATTAGCCAAGAAAATAACCAAAAATAAAGTACTAATAATTTTGTCATAATTACCAAAAATTATCTAGGAAACTACCAAAAATGGATTAACATGATTTCCAATAAATATAACCATTAAAATTACATTTTGAAAATATGTACTAATTATCAATAATCTTCAAGAAATAAATGTAATTAGTTCATAGTGTATTTAGAATACATTTGTTTTTTATAAATTATAAATTATACAATTTAAACATTATAATCCTTGCCTATGATGATATTAGTTCCTAGTGTTATAATGGGAAATAGAAAAAAATGTCTTTACTATTATTTCCATATGTCTCAATCCTTGCCTATGTATTTCCATTATTTCACTTTCACTCCACAAAACTCGTGCGTCACCGTGAAAAAAATGGATTAGATTCCCGATGCCCGTCCCCAATCTTCACTAGGAAAAAAGTGATCTTCTTACCTATTCAGGGACTGAATCCCTGAATTTAGTGTCATTTCTCAAAATTGAAATGAATCAAACCATTAAGCATTAAGACTTCAAGATTAACGAATGGTGGGTCAATCCAACAGAAAGGAAAAAAATGGATCCCATCAGAGCATTTTCATACCCAATTCGATTGGATCGGAGAGTTTCAGAAAAAAAAAATTCCCATACTTAACTCCACTCAAATGCTATTAAAGAATATATATATATATATATATATATATATATAATTCTAGATGATGGATTAATAATGTATCCAAAAATTTCTATAAATATGTATTTTTTATTTTTTATTTTGATATGCTTTTTTGCTTTTTATTATTAATCGAATGCATATTGCAAAATCCAAATCTGATTATATAAACACCTCATCTAAATATGTGATAATTAGATCAAGTTGTGAAGTTTCAAGTATAATTGACAGGTCTACTTGCTTGGTTAGATTCTTATTTTATAATATTTTATATTTTTGGTGTCTTTTTTGTTCATTTATCAAGAAATGTAAGATTTAAATAGAGCGAAATGAGTGAGGCGAAAAGTAGTAGTTTAATTTACAATTTAAACATCACAATTAAATAAAGACTAATTTCAAAAATGAGTATTTTAGTCAAAAGAAATTTTCACAATCTTATTTATGTTTTTAATAGTAGTGTAAATATAGAATTGTAAATGTTTTCATTTTTTCTATTTTTTTATATTTTTGTGTAAAAATATTTCCGATATGTCACACTTACTTTTTGTTTAATGTGATAATTAATTAATATTATACATGTGCCTGAATGTCTTTTTGCAACATTTATGCATTTTTTTATTTTTGTATTTTTATATCTTATTAATTTTTATTATTTATTTATGACATTAAATTTTAATGCATTTGACCCAAAAGTTGAACTATTGATCTTTGCCAAATAGTAAAGTAATTTTATTTTTGGTAAGTTCTAAAGTATGCATTCCATTTTCATTATCAATAAAAATAATTCTTTTTATTACACTTATTTTTTAAATTTGATTAATAAATGTATCTTAAATGTATCTAATTTTTTCTACAATTTTTGTAATTTTCTATATTTATTTCTATTTTAAAAATTTTTACCTAACTATGACTTAATCGGTTTATCAATTTGATTTGAATGGTTGAATTGCTTAGCCATCACTTGGATAAAGAATATTTTTGGTTTTTAGTCAGTTTTAAAATATATGGGTTTATATTATTAAAAATATTGACATAGATCTAATTAGTAACATTTATTCGTGAAAAATAACTTAAATATAGGATTTAATAAAAGAAAATAAGAGTTAATACCATTAAGTATAAGACTTAATGAAAGGGGATTAAATGAGGTGGAAAGTAATAATTGAAGTTTCATTTTCAACCCTTACAATTAGAGATGTAATAAATAGACAAATATGGGCATTTTAGTAGCCAACAAAAGTTGGCATTAAAGCTATAATAAAATGATTTTTATACCCTTTATCAAACAAAGAAATATAGGGTAATTTTAGACCAATAAAAACTCACTCTGCATCTGAACTTTTATATATAGTATAGATCTTTATTTCTTTTCTTCATTTATCAGAAAAATGTAAGATTTAAATAGAGGGAATTGAATGAGGTGAAAAATAGTAGTTCAATTTACAATTAAATAGGGACTAAATTCAAAAATGAGTATTTTATTCAATGTTTTAAAAATTGGACCAAACCAGACAGTCAAACCGTTTTGGCTTGGGAACTGGTCAGGTCATCGTATCCGTTTTGGCCTTCAACAGCTATTTTACAAAAAAAAATGTCGAAATGGTCAGAGAATTGTTAATCCGGTCAGTTTAACTGTTAAAATGTTCAACCTGGTTAATGGTTCTTGGGTTGCTTTCAAACTAATTCCAAATTTTTTATTTATTTTAAATATATAAACTAGAAAATTAAAAAATGATAAAAAAGAAACTTCCATATTTCAAAATCTTGTTCAATTATTCCTAATGGCCAAAATTAGTTAGGGTTTTTAGTTATTCCATTTTGACTTTGAGTTTTCTCATTTATGTGATTCATTTTAAGTTGTGACAACGAAAAAGAAATTTGCAACTCCAATGAAAAAATTGAAAATTGATGCAAGAGATGAAAGATCAAACACTGATCTTATATTAAATTTTGAGATACACCAATGAATCAAATGATCTACGATTTGAGAGAGGTTTAGAGAGATGAAAGAGGTTTTGTTTTTATTAAATGATCTACGATTTGAAAGAAGAGGGTGAATGGTGTTGTAGTGACAGTTGAACTGCTGACTCGGAAATCGAAAACCAAAGCGATTTTATTTTTGGGTTGGTTTTTAAAACATTGATTTTAATCAAAAGAAAGTTCCACAATTATAGATGTTTTCAATTATTCTATATTTGTTTTATATTTCTCTATAAAAATAATTCCGACATACCACAGTTACTTGTTGTTTAATATGGTAATCAATTAATATTATAATGTGCTTGAATGTTTTTTGCAACATTTATGTATTTTTTTCTTTTTGTATTTTTCAATTTTATTAGACTTTATTATTTATTTATGACATTAAATGTTAATACATTTGACCCAAAAGTTGAACTATTGATCTTTGCCAAATAGTAAAATAATTTCATTTTTGGTCAGTTCTAAAGTATGCATTTCATTTTCATTATCAATAAAAATAATTCTTTTTTTACAGTTATTTTTTTAAATTGATTAATAAAAGTATCATAGATGTGTCTAATTTTTTCTACATTGTTGTAAATTTCTATTTTAAAAATTTTATTACCTAACTATAACTTCTTAGGTTTATCAATTTGGTTCGAATGGTTGAATTGCTTAGCCATCACTTGGATAAAAAATGCTTTTGTTTTTCTAGTCAGTTTTAAAATATGAGTTTATATTGTTAAATATATTGACATAGATCTAATTTCTACCATTTATTGGTGAAAAAATAACTTAAATATAGGATTTACTAAGAGAAAATGGGAGTTAATAACTTTAAGGATAAGACTTAATGAGAGGGGATTAAATAAGGTGGAAAGTAATAATTGAAGTTATAATTTCAACCCTTACAATTAGAGATGGATTGAAAGCACAAATATGACCATTATCCATTAAAGTTGACATTAAAGCTATAATAAAATGACTTTTATACCCTTTCTCAAACAAGAAATAGAGGATAATTTTAGTCCAAAAAAAGTTTCACACTTTAATATATATATATATATATACACACCATGGGCACATAGATACTATATGTAATATATTATACAAATATTGGTGTATTTAAATGTGGTTGACAGATGGTTAGTTTTTAAATTTTAAAATCAATTCACTAGAATTCAAACCCCCCAACTTGCATTTTCTTTAAAATACATATTTGTTAAAGCAAAATGAGCATTAAATATTCATAAATGAACACAAATAATGAAATGAAATTGGAATAAATCAAAATGCATGAAAAAAGGGTTCGACTATACTACATGAAAGACATGATATCAAAAAAAACTCACAGCCACATCATAAAATAGATGACTAATCAGGTGAATTCATGGGGGTGCTTGATTAGTCAAAGCTCTTATGATACCATGCCTTTCTGTTATCATATATTTTTCATGAAAAAAGGTCATGAAGGTTCAAACCTTATTATTTGCATTTTGAAAAATATACATTGGAAAAGCGAGATATTTTAGAAAGGGTCAGCCAGTTTTAAATGGTTTTCTACCTATTCGGATTTCTGGGAGAACCGAATCAGACATAGGCCTAAGTCATGGTTTGACCAACTTGTCCGGTCTAGTTTCCTAAACACTGCACATGCGTTAAGTCATGGCTTTAAAGGCATATGAGATGTGGTCGTTTTTAATTGGATGGCCTGAAAAATCCTCTGTACCTCCACAAATCAAGGTCAAGTGGCCAATCCAAATTTACTACACACAATTCTCTACCCACACTCTACTTGCCTTGAAATGTAGCCACGCATCGCCATATTGTATTATGGGATGTGCAGTTGCAGTTTATTTTGCGTAGGGTATGGTAGAGAAAGTAAATAGGAAATTTGGGTTTTTAAAAGGGAAAACATGATTGTCAGCAATCGATTTTTGCTCGATCTGCTGCCTAAACCTCTAATTCACCCCATAAAAAACCTAAATTTCACCCTAAGAGCCTTCAGATTCACCGTTAAACCTACCTAATACCTATCCGATGGCCCCAATTGACCCTCACTTACACCTCAGCCATTAGATCAGACACAACCATCAGACCCGGAACATTCCAAAACACCTACCCATGAAATTTGAACTTAAGATTCCTTCGTTCATACGTCCGTTAAACAAAGATTCCATTACGACCATTCTCGTACCCACAACCCATATCCACTCGATCCGAACACATCTAAACCAATCAAACTTTTCCAATCACCCCAGAATACCAAAAAATTCCTAAATATGAAATTACAGCCCAAAACACCTCCATTTACCCTCAATCTTACCAAGATTTCATTTCAAGGTTTCAGATTGAACGGATTACAAATCTGCCCGATCCATGCCCGGTTGACTCAATCTGATTTTACCAATCATCTCAGACTAAAAAACCCCATTCTATGAAATTTCATTCAAAACTACCCCTGTTTGCCCCTTCATCACACAAAGATTCTATTTCGAACCTCCAAATTAACCGAATCAAACCCTTTCCAGATCTACCCAATCCGGGCTCATTCAAGGCAATCTGACCCTGCCAATCAACTCAGAATGTTCGAAAACCCCATATTACAAAATTACAACAAAACATATCCTCATTAACCCTTCCATCCAAAAAGATTCCATTTCGGTCAATCCTGCTAGCCCATACACACAAACCCACTCTTTGTGGTGAGACCCATCTCAACCCTCCACATTTTTACCCAGAACCACCCATCATTGAACCAAGAATTCGGTTCAACCTCTGGACCCGGTTTAACTCAATTTATCAAACATTTCCAAAATACCCTCTCATTTCCAAAAATTTATAAAACACCCCCTGATGCAATTTAAAGACACCGACCCCTTCATTTTCGCCCGAAGCAGAGAGAGAGATGATTTTACTGTAGACCGTCTTCCTCCCTTGGTTACCAAATAGCAGCGGCGGCGAACCCAGAGCCGATCTCCCACTTCCGACCACTCTCTCCCTCCTCCTCCTCCTCCTCTTCTTTTTCTTCTTCTTCTTCTTCTTCCATTGCCTCTGTCTTTCTACTGCCGCCGCTGCAACTCTCAGAAGCGGCGGTGTTTTGCTCGAAATCTCCCTCTCTCATTCACTCGGATCACCCTCCTTTTTTTCTCCCTCGAACATTTCCCTCTCTTATTCCCATATTCTTTTCCCCAACCTATCACCGAAAACATCCAAGGAGAAATTGTTCGTCTCCCCCAACCTCTAGACACAGCGGTGGAACTACGTGAAAAAACTTCATAGCAATGGCATCCATCTCGTTTTCACTCATATCTCCGGTGATGCCTCATCGTTTTCATCAGTTCCTCCTTATTCTTTCATAATCGCGTCAGCTCCCCTCAGATTTATGTTTGCTAATCTATCACCGAACCTCTGTTCTTGAGCGGCTGATTTCGGTAGCAATGGTGGTTGGTTACATTACCCATTAATCAAATTGCGTTCAATCCTAGACCGACGCCCAGCTCTGTCCTTGTGGAGTTCTTCATCGCTGCAGATGACACCATCTCTTTCAAAATGTTGGCCAAACACCAGTTCAGGCTATACAGATCACTTCAACAGAAATCGTTCCCCAAGCTGCAACATCATCTCATTGTTCAGGCAATATTACTCACTAAAGAATCCAGGGAGTAGACGTAGAAGAGGATTCCTTTTTATTGCAACTTATTAGATTCCACTCTCAGGTGACGCTACGAGACAGGTAACCTCTGTTTCGCCTTTGTTATTGTTGGTGAGAATTCAATCACAATGTTTAGATGTATCTCAATCCATTGTGCCTGTTCCGATGAGGATTGGTCTGAATGTTGAATGATCAGATTAGGTAATTTTTATTTTCTATTTCTTGTTTACTCATTTACCCTTTTTTTATTTGATCGAATAATTATATTTGATTCGAAATCTGCTTAACTAGATCTCACCATGGTAGTAGACTCTAGATTTGCTTATTGTTCTACCACAAGAGTTGAAGAACACTGTTGTGGTATTTTCCGGAGCAATGAGAACTCCGCTCTCATTTCCATTACTGATGGGTGGTGACTTCATTTCCAGCCCAAGTGGCAAGTGAGTCGTTTTTCGATGCTCACAAACCGGCAACTCCACTAGGGATTTTACTTGGCCCATAGGTGGGGCCCACATGGGAACTGTTTGGCTTGATAGCCTTTTCTTGTATATATGCATTTTTTTATATTGCTTTTCTTCTATTAGAATAATAACTTATCTATGCATGCGCATTCTGCACATATCATCCTATATTAGATTTAACATCCCATGGTCCTATAGGAGAGGGCCATTAAACCTTGGAACCAATGTACCCACGCTGCGCTGAAATCCCTCAACTAGCCACCAACTTGAGAAGCCCATTTGTCCAATGAGTGGAGGTGTGAAGGCTGGCGACCTTATTGGAGCCTTGAGTCTAGGTCTCAAACTCTCCCCCATGCATCACTGTCCACGTGTCAACCTAGTTATTCAGGATGTTAGCCACCTAAAATTTGTTTGCTTGAATGCCCCTTGTTGGGCCCACATCAAATAACAACATAAAATATAAAATATAAAATATAAAAAAAAATATCAAAGTTCAAAAATAAATAAAAAAATCAAAAGTCCAACACATAAAAAAATAAAAAAGTATAAAACAAAAACCTTTTAAAAAAATAATAAATAAAAACATTAAAAATGAAAAAATTAACAAATTAAAAAAATAAAAAAAATAAGAAAATACACATAATAATAAAAATAAAAAAGGTAAAACAAAAAAGAAGTAAAAAAATTGAATTAAAAGGGGTAGGAAGTTTAGGCACAAATGCACATACGAGAAAATATAAAAAACTAAATTAATTAAAAAAATCCAAAGAATTTAAAAAAGAGAAAAGAGAAAATAAAAGGAAAAAGAAAATTATAAAAAAAAGAGAAAAAGAAAAATCAAATAAAAAAGTAAAAAATATGATAATGCAACCAAAAAATCAAAAGAAAAGAAAAAGTAATAAAAAAATAAAGGGGAGTTTTTAAAGAAAAAAAAGTTTTTAAAATAAACATTAAAACAAGTAATATTAAAAAAACAACAAAAAAACAAACATAAAAAAAGGAAAATACCTAAATATAAAAGAAGGGAAAATCTCAAATAAAAAGGGAGCAGAAGAAAATTCCCAAAAGATAAAACTAGAAAATTCAAAAATCCAAAAAAAGGTGGGAAAAGGAAAATCAAAAACAAAAAATAAAAATTGCAAGAAAACTAAGAAAAAAATCCAATATATAAAAATGAGAAAGTCTAAAATACAGAAAATAAAAAATGAGAAAGTAAAATCCATAATAAGGGGGAAAAGTCAAAATACCCAAAAAAGGGAATCTCAAATTCAAAAAAAGGGGATTCCAAAATTCAAAAAAAAAAAGAGAAAATTACAAAATACAAAAAAAGGGAATCTACTATGAGCGAATCGACTATGAGGAAGACTTTTTGCCAATGGCCATTGATGCGTATTTGCTACACTAGCAAGTGCATTAGCCGCACAAGTAATAGAGTGATGAATAGAGTATCGTTTCCCACGATGACTTATGTAGCAACTACTAGTAGTATATAAGCCTACTCTTATCTGATTAGTCAAATTGTAAATCTAATGCAAATTTGAAATCCTAACTACAAAACTATTTCTAAGGAATTTGACCAAATACCTTGCATGCAAGTTGAGAAGACAAGCTAAATATGCACAAAAATTGATTAAGCAATTAGTTCTCTAAGTCATTCGAGTAGATTAGGATTTAGCCTTGGTTTGGTGAAACCCCAAGGCAATGAACAACCTTTCTCAAGCGCATGTTCATTCTATGCATGAGTGATGATTCTTCTATCTCTAGCAAGAATCTAATCATCATGCATGCATTAAGATCTAACAGTTCTAGGGCATCATTTCAGCTGAATGAACACCAACCGAATTGTGCAAGTTATCTCTAACCTCACACTCAATTCGGTTCTTGATTAGCAGATCCGAAATTCTAGAGTCTTTCTCAAGCACTCTAGAACTTGCAAGAATGAAGAACCGTTTGGCCAAATAGAATTAATGTTGCCTGAATTCTTTCTCAAGCAATTCAGACATTATAAAATCAAGATCTGAGGTTACAGATCTGAAATTACAAAACAGCAGTTCGGCTAGCAGTTCTACAATCAAATTCCTAATCAGGAAACATCAAGATTGCATCTAMTCTATTCAAATGAACATCAAAAACTAATTACAGAAATCATGCTTCCATTACAGAAAGAAAGAAAAATTAATGGAGAAAAATACATATCATCCCTAGCTGAATTCGATTACCAAATGTGTAGAAATCAAGGAAGAAACAACCTAGATCTCCAATGGCTTCTTCTCCTTTCGAATTTAGCTTCTTCTCCTCTCTTCTCCTCTCTTGCGCCTATCTCTCTCTTCTCCCTCCAAGCATTCGAACCCAAGGATTTTCTCCCCAAAGTCTTGAATCACAAGGTGCTGAACATCTTTTTCCTCCAAGAGACATCCTTAAATAGTTTTTCCTTCAACTCTCCAAGAATTCTAGAATACCCCCACACTCATCAAATACGCCCACACTTAAGCTTTTTCTTGTCTTCAAGCAAAGACATTGGCCATAAGCTGATCATCCCCCCTTATTCTCACCATTTATCGGATGAATTTTTAGGAGGAGAATGCATTGAGTGGTCGAGAAACTTGTGCAAGTATTCTGCTCCATTCCTATGAACTACCATTCTTATCACATACATAAGAGCTAAGGAAGGGGAGAATATGAGATTCTTCAACTTCCAACTTTCACTCCCATTCAATATGTAGATCAGCTCCTTGACTGCCAAAATTAACCATCACTTTGCTAGGTCTCAAATCTATAGCTACACCTTATTGAGTGTTCAACCGCATTTTGTCCCTTTGAACCTCAGCCGTCACCGAATTTTTTCTTTTCTTTCCCCAATTTTTTTGGTGTGAGTGCATTTTATGCTCCACATAAAACTAGAGGGGTTTAGAGGACTTCCCTGAAGATTATTCTGAATCCTGCAATAGCACTTGTGATGGGAATCCTCTAGCTTCTAAGAATCACACAAGACTAGAGAGAGAGATCAGCAACTTATTTAATTAACATCCTACATAAATACTAACTAAACTCAACTGATATGAATAAGAAAAGCAGAAAACAAAAACAAGAGAGTTTATGACTAAAAATTTGAATTGGGTTGCCTCTCAACAAGCACTTGTTTTTGGTCTGAAGCTCGACCTTCTAGTGAGGTGCTGACCGCTGGCCTAAAAACATCCACCAACCTCATCATCAATGACACCTTCCGAGCTAAAGCTGTCATGTGTTCCCGAGACACCCTCAATAGTTTTTCTCTTTGCAAAGGGTTCAAATCTGCTGATATGATTACTGGTAGTGCTGATGGAGCCTCTAAGATAGCATACTCTAGATGTGGAGGGGGTTGCTTCAGCTCAAGGGAGGGTGGCTCTTGGGTTGAAGGCTTGCTTATTGGTATTGGCGGGGTTTCCAAGCCATCCAACTTGAGACACTCTTTCCCTTGAAAATGTGGATTGGCATTCAGGTATGCTGACATGCCTTGCATCTCTTCATTCTCCTCCCTTGCAACTCGTCCCTCTTGTATGCCAAGCTCAAGGATGTCGGCCAACATGCTAACCTTGAATTCAGCCCTTGCCTTCTTCTCCACCTCTGGCAGCTCCTCACTACCTCTCGGATTCAATTCAGTATTACCTGGTAGAGTGCCCGGTATGGTTGCTGAAATCAATTGTGCCAACTGCCCGACTTGCTTCTCCAAGTTCTTTATTGCTGCTTCTTGGATCTGAAATCTTGTTTCAGCACGAGCTATGAACTTAGTCATTAGCTCCTCTAGGTCAGATTTATTTCCGACTGACAGAAGTTTTGGGGGAAGTGCTTCGGTACATGCTGATTTGGCCATGACTGATTTGGGTGGCCTCTCCATCCGGGGTTCAAGGCATGATGGTGCTGAGTTCCTTGCTGCCTTGGAAAGTTGCCAACAAAGTCTACTTGTTCTGTGGACTGTATAAACTGATTGCCAACTTGGTATTCAGTGCTGATATGTCCTCCCCCACACTTATCACAAGTCATGGACTGCACATGCATGGCTGCCATCTGCATCTCATCAATTTTCTTGCTGATTGCACCTATTTGCGCAGATATAGTTGTATATGTGTCCACATTGTAAAGACCTTGCTGCCTTCTAACTTGTGCTCTTTCGGAATGCCATTGATGGTTGGTTGCTGCCATCTCTTCTATCAAAGTACTAAAGAAACTAATGTACACTAATCAAAGAAAGCAATCTATCAAACAATCAGCAATTCTAAAAAATATGGACTATTAAACACTAATATAGCAACAATCTACAAAACAAAAGGAACAATAATCTACCTAAAAAGAAAAACCTCAAGAAAAAGAACAATCAGCAACCTGAAAGCTAATATAGACAGATCTGAAATCTGATATACAAGATTGAAATCAGAGAAGTACCCTATCAGATCAAGAAGACTGCACACTACTGAAACAAGAACAACAACCTAAGATAGAGACAATYGGCAAGAAGAAAGAAGATTTCTGATTTCAGCAATGAAGGTTAATGTACATAGATCTGAACTATAAGATTTTTATAAAATATACAAAACTAAAAATCAGCTACACTACCAAGACTAGCACAACAACCAAAGACTAAGCAAATTAGCAATAGGAAGAAAACTATTGATATCAGTAATGAAGGTTACTATATACAGAACTGAATCCTATTACTAATCAGAAATATATCAAGTCAGAAATCTGTCAAGTCTGAAATGAAATTTGCAACCTATCTTCTATAGAAACTACATTCTATACTACTGAATCAAGTCAGAAATGAATTCAAAAATCTATCAAATCAGCATTAGAATCAAGGAACTACATTCTACGGAAACAAGAATAACAATCCTAAACTAGAAGCATTCGGCAAGAGGAAAGAAATCAGTAATGTAGGTGAGTGTGTGCAGATCTGAACTGTAATGTATAGAACTAGAACTACATCTATCGGCTACACTACTGAACTAGAATAGCTATATTAGTTTTTTCTCTCTGTGTGCTCAGATCTAAATTCTGATTTYAGTAGTGACAGTAATGTATACAGATCTGAACCACACTATTTTTATAAAATATGCAGAACTAAAATGCAGCTACACTACTAAGACTAAAACAACAATCAAAGATGAAGCAATTCAGCAATGGAAAAGAGAACTACCAAGATCAGCAATAGAGGTTAATGCACACGAATCTGAACTACAATGCATAGAGTTAGAGATCAGATTAATAGTGGCTAATAGTTCCTAATATTGCTACAATAAGTCCTCGACAACGGCGCCAAAAACTTGATGCGTATTTGCTACACTAGCAAGTGCACTAGCCGCAAAAGTAATAGAGTGATGAATAGAGTATCRTTTCCCATGAGCACTTATGTAGCAACTACTAGTAGTATATTAACCTACTCTTATCTGATTAGCCGAATTATAAATCTAATGCAAATCTGAAATCCTAACTACAAAACTATTTCTAAGGAATTGGATCAAACACCTTGCATGCAAGTTGAGAAGACAAGCACAGAAATTGATTAAGCAATTAGTTCTCTAAGTCATTCGAGTAAATTAGGATTCAGCCTTGGTTTGGTGAAACCCCAAGGCAATGAACAACCTTTCTCAAGCGCATGTTCATTCTATGCATGAGTGATGATTCTTCTATCTCTAGCAAGAATCTAATCATCATGCATGCATTAAGATCTAACAATTCTAGGGCATCATTTCAGCTGAATGAACACCAACCGAATTGTGCAAGTTATCTCTAACCTCACACTCAATTCGGTTCTTGATTAGCAGATCCAAAATTCTAGAATCTTTCTCAAGCAATTCAGACATTATAAAATCAAGATCTGAGGTTACAAATCTGAAATTATAAAACAGTAGTTCGGCTAGTAGTTCTACAATCAAATTCCTAATCAAGAAACATCAAAATTGCATCTAATCTATTCGAATGAACCTCAAAAACTAATTACAAATCTGAAATTACAGAAATCATGCTTCCATTACAGCAAGAAAGAAAAATTAATGGAGAAAAATACATATCATCCCTAGCTGAATTCAATTACCAAATGTGTAGAAATCAAGGAAGAAACAACCTAGATCTCCAATGGCTTCTTCTCCTTTCGAATTCAGCTTCTTCTCCTCTCTTCTCCTCTCTTCTCCTCTCTTGCGCCTATCTCTCTCTTTTCCCTCCAAGCATTTGACTCAAGAATTTTCTCCCCAAAGTCTTGAATCACAAGGTGTTGAACATCTTTTTCCTCCAAGAGATCTCCTTAAATAGTTTTTCCTTCAGCTCTCCAAGAATTCTAGAAACTGATGCCTTAGCCTCTCTTGAACCTTCTAGAATTTGCTGCCCCTAGCCTCTCTTGAACTTTTTAGAAGTTGCCGCCCCTAGCTTCTCTTGAACTTTCTAGAAGTTGCCGCCCCTAGCTTCTCTTGGGCTGCAATTTGGACTGCTCTTGACCTGCAAATGGGCCTCCTCCTTACTGGGCCGAATAGGCTCCCTTGGAAGGCTGTGGCTAGGCTCTCTCTTTGGGCATCTCCCAAAGAGTGCAGCATGGGCTGCATGCGCCGAATAGCCCTCCTTTGACCTCTTAGCTAGGTTTTTGTTCCAGTTGGGCTGAATTACCTCCAATTTAGCTCCTTTTTCTTTGTTTTATGCTTTCTTTATCCTGAATTGGTTTCCCTTGAAGATTTCCTAAAATTAAGCTGAACTGGGGTAAAACTCACACAAACTAGCATAAAAACCATGCATAAAGCCTCATAAAATATGTGTAATTTGTGCACTCATCAGCCATGCTAAAGTCTATTAGGATCCTATTAGATATAGCAGCATACCATGATTACAAGATTTGGAAAATGGATGTCAAAACCACATTCCTAAATGGAGATCTTACTAAAGATATCTATATGCAGCAACCGCAAGGTTTCATAGCTGCAGGTCAGGAACACATGGTATGTAAACTTAATTGATCCATATATGGACTCAAGCAAGCTTCTAGGAGTTGGAACATCTGGTTTGACTCTACTATCCAACAGTTTGACTTTGAGTAAAATTCGGATGAGCCCTGTGTTTATAGGAAGACAGTGGGAGATAAGGTTACATTCCTGGTTCTGTATGTAGATGACATTCTACTCATTATGAATGACGTAGGAATGTTAGCTACGGTGAAGGTATGACTTTCACAGCAATTCTCTATGAAAGATCCTGGAAAAGCCTCCTACATCTTGGGTCTTTGACTCTATAGAGATAGATCGAAGAGGATAATATGATTATCACAATTTATTTACATTGACAAGATTGTCAAAAGATACAGTATGGAGAACTCTAAAAAAGGAAATGTTCATTTCAGGCACGGAGTCACTCTCTCCAGGGGTATGTTTCCCAAGACTCCCGAGGAGATTGAGGGCATGAGAGAGGTTCCCTATGCCTCAGCCGTAGGGAGTATCATGTTTGCCATGCTATGCACTCGGCCTAACATTGCTCAGGCAGTGAGTGTGGTAAGTAGATTTCAATCTAACCTAAGTCAGGAGCACTGAACAACAATGAAAAACATACTCAAGTACCTTCGAAGGACAAAAGAATTTTGTTTGGTATTCGATGGTAGTTCATTACAGATCCAGGGGTATACTGATGCTGATTTCTAATTAGACCCAGATGATAGAAAGTCTACATTTGGTTACATCTATACGATGGGGTCCACTGTAGATTCCACAACCGATGCCGAATACATTGCCGCAAGTGAAGCTACCAAGGAATCCATTTGGATGAATAATTTCATTCAATAATTAGGAGTAGTTCCATCCAGCACATCACATATTCCATTGTTGTGTCAATACTGGAGCCATTGCTCAGGCTAAAGAGCTACGAGCTCACTCGAAGTCAAAGCACATTGAGATGAAGTACCATGTATTACGGGTGATTGTTGGTAGAAGGGGACGTCCAGATTCATCAGGTAGCGTCAGCGGAAAATGTAGCAGACCCATTAACTAAGCCACTAACACGGAAAGTGTTTGAGAAACACGTGGAAAGTATGTGACTTCAGCTTGTACCCGATTGGACCTAAGTGCAAGTGGGAGTTGTTAGATAGTGTATGCCCTTAGCTCCAATCAGATTGATGTATTTATTGTCATTTATTGTAAATGAATAAAGTGCATAATTGATTATTTTGGTGTGTTTCTATGTAATACCCTTAAACTGGACACTTATAAGACTCGTGTTAGTTTAGAATCTTCACAACCGTTAGATAAATCTAGGGAGATTTATCTTACCAAGGCTGACACTAATGTGCCACCAAGTTGGTTGGGGTGGCTTGTCTCAGCTGCCAAGGTGAGACCTAAGGTACATGTAGTGTGGGTTTTCTTGAAACCCTAAACCAGACCAAATTCTAGTATTGCTCTGGACCTTGGAGATAGATGGGCAAAACTGGAATATTACACCTGACCCCTAGACTTGATTATGGTACTGCACTAGGTGTTGGATTGAGTTGTCTTTGATATGCCAATCAGTGAGATCCTTAGAGGGGGTCAAAACCTAGATATGTTGGGACAGTCTRAGAATTTTCCTGAGTGGGTGACCATAGTGACATGATCAGCCCCTTTGTCGAACAAAGTGAATGATTAGGGAATGCACTCTCTCTGATGGAAACCTAAACAGCGGACAATTGATTTCAAACTTGTTGAAATTTGTTTTGCAAAATATATTTATATAGAGATATACTTATATATTATGATTTCACAAATTGTTTGCAAAAGGTTTTAATTCCCAAGATCAATGAAAGAAGAGAGTGCAACACTATACCTTGTAGCTGAGGGAGAGGTCCTCTCTTGTCGAGCAGTGTTTGATCATTATGGGCTGAGARGTTATGTGTAAGACCATTGAGAGTAATACCTGATAGGCTAATCTTGCATCTGCCTACAGTCCTTGAGCCTTCATAAGGTGGCTAGACCCAATGACCAATTAGTGTAAATGTTGGGTTCATTTAGAACCCATATTGATGGACTTAGGGGTTCACTATGTTTAGTAGTGAATTTGGCTAAGCCTTGTAACAAAGGCTAGGTTGAACCCATGTGGTTGATGTGCAGACCAATGCTAGGGTCCCACACCATACAAAGAGAGCCAAGTTAGCCAACATTTAAAGGGAAAGTGGGCTATTTGACTAAATGGGCCTAAAGCCCATTTCGAACTGGGCTTAAGTAAGTTAATTAAAATGGGGCGAATTCTTGTTTATAATCTGATTAGGATTAGCTAAAGGATAAGATAAGTCTTACCCATTTAACAATCTAGATCCAAATATCAGATTTGGATCAAGAAACTCTCTCCTAATTGGATTAGGAGGCTGATCCAAAGAAGGCTATAAATAGGGGGCGAATTCACCAATTTTAAACACTTAGTAATCTGCAGAATTCCCTTCTAGCTCTTGCCACCCCTACCCAGTTTGATCTCCTTTCTTGGATCTGATCAAGAATAGCTCTTGATATTGTTTCTTGCTAGAATAAACAATTTGAATTCGTGCTCACTAGCCTCTTGCCTGATTCTTGCTGATGAATGAAGGTTCTCGCTGAAGAACCATCCTATTGATCTTGCCTCACCATAATTGTGTCATCTTCAATGGAGGTGGGTTTTGGTAAACTCTTTAGGGGTGAACACCTACGTTGGGAGTTACAATTATTCGATATCAGGTATTTTCCTACTTGCTTAATTTTGGTTTCAGATCTAGTCCGGTTTGTTTCAAGAACAAACTTTGAAAAATGTACATTTTCTAAATCAGGGAATAGGATTCTTGGAAGGGAGAAAGAAAATTTTTTGAAATTTCGCTCAACATCCCTGCAAGGTTTGGCCATCCATATAATGGATCTCACTTTCCTTCAAATACTACCTTTACACCTCCCTCTTTTGCATTCACTACTTCGTCGCACCAGCCTCCACCCTAATCAGCCTTTACCTTTGCAGAACAATCCTACTGTCAATCCCCACGTCATCCAACCTTCAGCTTCTTGGGACAATCCTATACTCAACCCTCTCCAACCCTTTTTGGCGAGGACGATCCCAAGTTCACTACACCACCTCCCCTATTCCAAACCCCCCTTAAGGATGAAGTAGAAAAGTTAAAGGAAGAGATGGGGCAAGTAAAGGGGTTTCACAATTTGGGAATTATGGATTTTAAGGAGTTATGCTTGTACCCAGATGCCAAATTGCCCGAGAAGTTCAAGATGCCCGATTTTGAGAAATATGATGGAAAAGGTTGTCTACAAACTCACTTAAAGATCTTTTGTGAGGATATGTTTCAGTATGGTTCCGATGAGAAGCTTTTGATCCAGATGTTCTAGAAAAGCTTGACTGGGAGTGCTAGAATGTGGTTTTCCAATCTTGAGGAAGAGAAAAGAAGTCATGGAAACGAGCATCTGAAGCATTCTTAGACCACTTTTCTTATAACATGGAATTAGTGCCAGATCGAGTAGATCTTGAGTCCATGACTTAGAATCCGTGGAAAGTCTTTTATAGATTATACCTATCGGTGGCATGAAATGGCATCCAAACTGTGACACCCCATGTCCAAAGAAGAAATGGTTAGGCTTTTTGTTAAAACTCTAAAAGATGCCTACCATACTCTATTGGTTGCACAACCGCTTAAGGATTTTGGCGATGTAGTGAAAGGAGCTGTCAGAATTAAAGAATCTTTTAGACATGGTCGAATTAATCCATTGATGATAGGTGTAGGGGCAACTACCTCTGAGTCAAAGAAGTTTGGAACTAAGCATCAAGGAGAGAGTGAAGTACAGCTTATATCAAGCCACCCAGCTAGCATTGCGGCTGCAGCTCCATCTAATCCTTCATTTAGGATGCCTAGTTCAGTGCGTCCACAATCATGTCAACAACAACATACCCCAAGAGTGCAACAAACTCCCCAAATAGAAAAGGAGTTGTCACAACTTCCTTGTTCATACTCTTAGTTATTACCTACCTTGCTTAATGATGGATATCTAGAGATGCTTGAAGAGAGACATCCCTTGGTGCGTAAGCCAAAGCATTATGATGAGAATGTCTTTTGTGACTGTCATAGAAGCCCGAGGCATATTACTGACAATTGCCATCAACTCAAGATTGCAGTTCAAAAGCTAATCGATCAAGGTCTCATTGCATTTCCTGAGCCTCATGAATAATCTTTGAGCTGAGTTGTTCTCCCTTTTGTCAACATGTTTTGACTATTGTCTTTAGCCAATGTTGGGTGTTATCTATGATATCGAGCCAACTACGTGAATGTGAATGTAATTTCCGAGACAGGGGGTCAATGCTCTCTACCCTGCCTCCAACCATCGAGAGTCTCCTTTTGTTATTGCATCTAGTTTGCTATTCTCTCTTCTTTGCCATTCTAAGGCATTCCTGAGATACGTCCAACCCAATCCCTTTCAAAGGGGTACATAGAGCAGCCCATCTCATGGGTCTAGCCACTTCCATAAATAAAATATTATTTTCCTAAATTTTCCTTTCCTTTTCTTGAAATGCTTGCTTATAAGAGAGTGATTAGTCCGTTCAGGGCTATTTACCCATAGAAGAAGGCAATGTTTGTCCCCTCTCAACATCCCAAAGCATGCTTGAAGAAAACTCATGTGTTGATCAAGAGCTTTTTAGTTGAACTTCCTAGTAACCTCCCAGTCCATAACAAAGCTATCATCTTTGTCCAAACTGGGGCAGAATTTGTAGCTGCCAAAGCATAGTTCGTTCCCCTTGAATATTGCTTGAGCCGGCATAGAATAAAGGCACCATCCTAACCTAGTGCTTTGTCGATTAATCAAAGAAAGGACTAGAGGAAATCCTCGGTCATTCCTCTTTCCTCATTGATCCCTTGAATTCGTAAAAGTCTCTAGTTAACCAATTGAGCTCATACATTAGACCTTTTTTTGACAAACTAGCCAAACCCACAGAATGCACCTCACGAATCATCAAAGGGCTAAAAAAAGAAAAAAAGAGAGAAAAAGAAAAAAAAGAGAAAAGAAGAAAGAAAACAAAAGGAGAGAAAGATGAAGGAGAATGCCCCAAGGGCTTTGCTCTATACTTGCTCAAAATATGCTTCTTCAATATGCAATGTGCAATCAATAATGAAATGAAGGGAGGCCATCCTTGACCGCTTGCTTAACCTTGTGCATTCAATCCTGATAATATGAGTAGAATCCCCTAGTTGGCCCTTTGAGCCTTCCTATCAACCTTTTCTTCGCAATAAACAACTTCTAGCGAGTGGGGGTCAAAATAAGCAGAATGCGATTAAAGCAATCGCACAAGAGCAAAAAAAAAAGGGAGAGAGAGAGAGAGAAGAAAAAAGAACTTTTGGTAGCTTTGCTGAGAATGAAATACTCAAGTAAAGTGAAGTAGTTTATCAAGAAAGATCAATGAAAAAGTTGCATTGGAAAACGAAAAATCAAGAAGCAGTCATGAGAAACTGGGGCAGTTAATATGATTTTATCATTACAGGAGCTTTTATGATGACATATGTAGTTTTGATTTTCCCTATCCATTTACATTTCGTCCCAAAATAAAGTCCTCCCTAATCAATAGGAAGGCATGACGCATGTTGATTAAGAATATGAAGAGCAATCTCCATCCATATGGCTAGGAAGAAAATCCTTGATAAAAAATTAAAAAAAAAAGAAAGAAGATGAAAATATGATGATGAGAGTAGACCCTGAATTAAATCCCTGAGGTGGCAATCCTAGCATTTGATGCCTACATTAATTGTTATTTGGACCTCTTCACATATCATTTGTAATCTCCATCCCATACCACGTTTCGTCTAATGTGCAAGACCTCCTCGATCTTCGAGAAGTTGACAGATCAGCACTAGATAGGCCTATTTGGCCGGCAATGAAGGATCATAGTTTCATTCACTTCATTTAAGTATCATCTTCGTAGCCCACCATTGTTGTTAACCAAAAAGAGAAAAGATAGAAGAAGAAATAAAAAAGAGAAAAAAAAACTAGGGTAGACCCCTGTGGGAAAGCCTTTCTTATAATAAATCCCTTGTTCAACAATTCACAATTCTATCGTGCATGCTTTTGAATTCAATGAGTTTTAAGGGACGATCCTTAAAGAGAGGATACACACTCTCATCCGATGCGAACTAGACATAGCCCATTTTGGACATGATTACTCTCATATGAGTTGAGTTTGAAGGAACTTTTGCCCTTGAATTTTGAAGCTCTTCCTTCTTGCCATTCCATTATTTCATATCCTTGTGCACTGCTCAATAATTGAATACTTGTGCCACAGTTTGAGATATTTTAACCTTTTCAATGCATACCTAGCTTCTATCTTGGCTCTTCCATCACATCATATACTTTTGCTTGCTTATTTGTTGGTTCTTTTTAGCTCTTTCGTGCAAACCATTGCTATATTTTTCAAAAATCCCTTCGGGTGTTTATCTCACACTTCAGTGTTCTGCTTCTTGAGTTCATAATTTGATTGAAGATTTGTTAGTTAAAGTATTAGAATTCCAATTTCATTGATGATATTCATTGAAATTCCACCGATCATGTCAATCTCTATGCTTTGACTTGCATTAGAAATTCTGTCGGTCATGTCAACCTCTATGCTTTGGCCCATGTTAGAAATTTCGTTGGTAATGTCAGCCTCTATGCTTTGACCCACGTTAGAAATTCCGTCAGTCATGTCAGCCTCTTTGCTTTGACCAACATTTGTTTTCCGTTGGAAATGTTAGCCTCTATGCTTTGGCCCATGTCAGAAATTCTGTTGGTCATGTCAACCTCTATGCTTTGACCTGTGTCAAAAATTCCGTCGGTCATGTCAGCTTCTATGCTTTGACCCGCGTTCAAAATTTCGTCGATCATGTTAGCCTCTATGCTTTGACCCACATCTGTTTTTTGTTGGTCATGTTAGCCTTTATGCTTTGGCCCATGTCAAAAATTCCGTCGGTCAAGTCAGCCTCTATGCTTTAACCCACGTCTATTTTTTGTTGGTCATGTCTTCCTCTATGCTTTGGTCCATGTCAGAAATTCCATTGGTCATGTCAGCCTCTATGCTTTGACCCGCGTCAGAAATTCCATCAGTCATGTTAGCCTCTATGCTTTGACCCGCGTTAGAAATTTTATCGATCATGTTGGCCTTTATGCTTTGACCTGCGTCAGTTTTTTGTTGGTCATGTCAGCCTTTATGCTTTGGCCCACGTAAAAAATTCCGTTGGTCATGCCAGCCTTTATGCTTCGACCCGTGTTAGAAAATCCCATTGGTCATGTCAGCCTCTATGCCTTGACCCGTATAATAAATCTTGTTTCTAAATCTCCTTTCTTTGATCAGCAGTAGTTTTAATTGAACAAATAAAGATGATATAAATGATAATAAAAAAATTAAAGAAAAGAAAAAGAAAAGAAAAAAACATAAAAAAATAAAAAAAGAGAAGAAAGAATGAAATGAGCGATAAATAACATCTGAAACTTTATTTTACATCGTGCCATGTCAAAAAGCAATTATTAAAATCTTTCAAAATATTCTAAAAAAAACTAAAGAATATTTACTGGTGTTTTATGATGGTGCTTTGCAAGAAATTTGAACCTTTGTCTTAATGAATGATTTGTTTGACATGTTTTTCTTAGTGATAGATTTACTTTGGTCTAGTTTTTCACAGTTTTATCCTAGATTCAGTTTTAGTAGTTTTATCCCAGATCTAGCTTTAACAATTTTATCCCAGAATCAATTTTCGTTGACCCAAATTAGAAAATTCCGTTGATCATGTCAGTCTCTATGCTTTGACCCACGTTAGAAAATTTCATTAGTCATGTCAACCTCTATGTTTTGACCCGCATTAGAAATTTTCGCAGTTTTATCCCAAATCCCATTTTTCGTAGATTTACCCTGATTTCGCAAGGTTTTTGATACCTAGGAAGGGTCCTTTTTCAAAATAAATAGTTTTCATATTATCGGTTGTTTTTATTGTTAYTTTTTACGACAAATGTACCTTGATTCCGAAGGTTCTTGATACCTAGGGAGGGTCACTTTGCCAAGAATAAAATGGCCTAAACATAATGAAATGATGTTGCACGGGAACTCCTCTTCTTCTTTGCCTTCCCTCACCATAATCCTCCCTCATCGTTTCGCCATTCTTTCAAGCCTGCCCTTTACAAAAATCTCTGTGTGCTTCTTTTTAGTCTTTGTTGTTTCGTAGTTTTCTACCTCACCACAAAGAGGGGTAGTTGTCAGCACCTGATTTTTGCTCGATCCACTGCCTGAACCTCCAATTCACCCTAAACACCCGATCAGACCCTTCCGACCTCTCCAAAACATCCAAAAACCCAGAAAACCCAAATTTTACCCCGAGAAGCCTCAGATCTACCGTTAAACCTGCGCGATACCTATTTGATGGCCCCGATCGACCCTCACTTACACCTCAACCATTAGATCGGACACAACCATTAGACCCGGGACATCCCAAAGTACCTACCCATGAAATTTGAACTTAAGATTCCTTCGTTTACCCATCCATCAAATAAAGATTCCATTTCAACCATTCTCGCACCTACAACCCATATCCACTTGATCCGAACACATCTAAACCACTCAAACTTTTCCAATAACCCCAGAATACCAAAAAACCCCTACATATGAAATTTCATCCCAAAACACCTCCATGTACCCTCAATCATACTAAGATTCTATTTCAAGGTCCCAGATTGAATGGATTACAAATATGCCCAATCCGGGCCCAGTTTACTCAATCTGATTTTACCAATCATCTTAGAATTCCCAAAAACCCCATCCTATGAAATTTCATTCAAAACTACCCATGTTTGCCCCTTCATCAGACAAAGATTCCATTTCGAGCCTATAGATTAACCAAATCGAACCCTTTCCAGATCTACCTAATCCGGGCCTAGTCAGGCCAGATCTACCTAAGCAGAGAGGGAGATTATTTTATTGTAGTGGTGGCAAACCTAGAGCCAATCTCCCACTTCCGACCACTTTCGCCTCTCCTCGTCATCCAAATCTTCTTCTTCTTCTTCTTCTTCTTCTTCCCTCTCTATTACCTTTGTCTTTCTGCTGCAACTGTTAGGAACGGCGGTGCTTTGCTCAAAATCTCCCTCTTTTACTCACTCAGATCACCCTCATTCTTTCTCTCCCTTGAACATTTCCCTATCTTATTCCCATATTCTTTTCCCCAACCTATCGCTGAAAACATCCAAGGAGAAACTGTTCGTCTCCCCCAACCTCTAGACACAGCGGTGGAACTGCGCAAAAAAACTTCACAACAATGGCATCCATCTCGTTTTCACTCATATCTCTGCTGATGCCTCACCATTTTCATAAGTTCCTCCTTATTCTTCCTTAATCGCACCAGCTCCCCTCAGATTTATGTTTGCTAATCTATCACCAAACCTCTATTCTTGAACGGCTGATTTCGGTAGCAATGGTGGTTGGTTACATTACCCATTAATTAGATTGCGTTCAATCCTAGACTGACACCCAACTCTGTCCTAATGGAGTTCTTCATCACCGTAGACGACACTATCTATTTCAAAATGTTGGCCAAACACCAGTTCAGGCTATACAGATCACTTCAGCAGAAATCATTCCCCAAGCTGCAACATCCTCTCATTGTTCAGGCAATATCACTCACTGAAGAATCTAGGGAGTAGATGTAGAAGAGGACTCCTTTTTATTGCAACTTATTTGATTCCACTCTCAAGTGATGCTACGAGACAGGAAACTTCTGTTTTGCCTTTGTTATTGTTGGTGAGAATTCAATCACAATGTTTAGATGTATCTCAATCCATTGTGCCTATTCTGATGAGAATTGGTCTGAATGTTGATGATCAGATTAGGTAGTTTTTATTTTCTATTTCTTGTTTACTCATTTACCCTTTTTTGATCTGATCGAATAATTATATTTGATTCAAAATTTGCTTAAGTAAATCTCACCATGGTAGTAGACTCTGGCTTTGCTTACTGTTTTATCACAAGAGTTAAAGAACACTATCGTGGTATTTTYTGGAGCAATGAGAACTCCGCTCTTATAACTAGAAAATGAAAATGAAATAAAAAGGGGAAGAAAGGAAAATGTTAAAAAGTTGAGGATGATGACAAGAATGAGTAGAGAATAGTTTAGATTAATCACAAAAGAAATAAATAAATAAAAATAATAAAATAATGAATAAATTAGGAGAAAAGAGATGAAATGGAGAAGTTAGTTTACTTGATTACTTTGTTAATAGGAGAATTTTCTTTCATATTGATTTGCTTATGTAATTTAATTTCATTATGATAATATTATCTTGATTGATTAATGCCATCTCTATGCTTATGCTTATTTGGAGCATTATGTGGGCCCCACCTATTGGACTTGAGAGAGAGGTGCCTAACCCCTTTCCTCTCCCATCCAAGTCTTACCTGGATTGGTTAGCTAGTACCTCGGGCTAATAGAGTCACTATTTAATAAAAATGATTTTGATGCCATTCTTAGAGGTCCCATCACCTCCATTTCCATAATTGATGGGTGGCGACTCCATTTCTAGCCCAAGTGGCAATGTGAGCGGTTTTCCAACACTCATAGATTGGCGATTCCATTTCCATCCCAAGTGGCGAGTGAGCCGTTTTTCGTCGCTCACAATAACAGAAAAAAGGGAAGACATTGATTCAAGGTGTGTTAGTACAGTTCCGCTCTATCTAGCTGATAACATTCTATTTAACAATGATACCGAGCATGGATTTGTAATAGAAAATTGTAGGAGCGGTTAAAGAATTTTATCTAGAGAAGAGAGTTTGGTTAATAAGGGAGTGTTTGGTATAATGGCTTTGTGTTGCCATTGCATTTTGTATTGATCAATACATATTTGTGAGAAAATTATGTCTTGCCACATCATATATGAATATCACTTCAACTCCAAAAATGTAAGTGTATGAGAAACAACGAATTTTATATTTTAGGTAGAAATTGATGTTGTCCGATCCGAGGTATCTCGAACCAAGATCGTAGTCAAATGATCCTTCCAACTGGTGAGACCGAGGTGGAAGGATGAAGCCGTGAAGCATGATTTGAAATCAAGGAAAAAGATCAGAGGCCCGGGGAGTTGTTCCCCGGGTAGACACTCCAACGCTCAAGTCAGTGGTATAAAAGGTAAGTGATGGGGCCGAGCAGATGAGAACAATGCTGGTTTGAGCAAAAGAGGCAAGATAGAAGTTTGAAGATCCAAAAGTCCCTTACCCTGAGCGGAGGTTACCTATTTTTAACCGAAGATCCGTGTCCAATCTGGATGAGGTTTCCGGGGTTGTCGAGATGAGGTTACCTGCCGAGGTCTTCGGGATAAGTCCTCTTCCCCGACAGAGTTGTCCTCCCTGTCCATACAAGACTCTTCTTGGTTGTGCTTATCCGTTCCGCGTGGTGCCGATGTGGCTGAAGAGATAAGATGGCTGCAGAGGCTGACCACGTGGCACCCGTGGCTAGCTCAACCATAACCCAAACACCAGTCCCCTAGTTCTGAAGTCAAGGATTGTAGTGCTCGACCGCGATGTGGTGTGGAAGAGCTCTACAGTTCTCAATTGAGGAACTTCAGTTGATTATGTTTTTTCGAGTTGAACAACCCGGGGTAAAATCGGTCTACTGAATGGACCAGCAATTCGACATCTGTACCATTTCTAAGACGGGTTGGCAAGTGCGTCATTTCGTATCCCCAAGGCTACGCACGTGTAGAGAGCGGAGGCATCGTTTCACCTTCCCGAGGTGTCAGAGTACGGCGTTGAATCAACGCCATTGATCTGAATTGATCTAGGCCATTGGGGGACCTATAAAAGAGGAACAGAGAGCCATTTCACTTTGTCATTTGTGAAGAGTCTACTCTTTGGAGTTCGATGAGAAGTAGTCCTTGGTTGGGGCTTCGGTCTTCTGCAGTGTAGTCTTCGTTGTCTGGTAAGATGTCTTCTTCCTCATCTTCTGGTTCTCTTGCTCGTCTTCTTCTTTTAGTTCAAGTAGCAAGTCCAAGCAAGGGTCTCTTGCCGAGACTACCACGCTCATGGTCTGTGAGTCGGATAGCTAGGGGACAGAGGTAGACGAACTCGAGGGTGAGGTCGTGGAACTGGAAGAGACCGCGGTCTGGGGGGTCGAGGCCAATGAGGCCAAGGTAGAGGTAGTGTCTGAGGAGGGGCCCAACGACCCTTCGTGGCTTGGCAATTGCTTTAGGTCTACTCCATACTGCTTGACTCCAGGAGATTTGGCCCAAACTAGAGCCCTATATTGCATTACCGAGGAGTACGAGTTGAGGTGTCCAAGTGTTGGTGAGCGGGCCACCTTGGCTCAGCCTAGCGAGCTCTACGTCTGCGAGCACATCGTGATTTCCGTTGAGCGAGGGTATAGCCATGGTATTGAGGTGGTACCATGTCCAACTGATCTAGTTGTTGCCCAACTCCTTTAGGTACTTAGTTAGCCTCCTTTCCTATTGTTCGGTCCACGGTCTCGATATTACCTTACCGATGTTTGTCAAGTTTTTGCAACTGAAGAAGCACCGACAGGGCTACTACTATTTCTCAGCTCAACAGCATAACAATGTGCTCGTCGGGGCTCTGTCTTCGATGAAGCATTGGAAGGAAAGATTCTTCTTCGTGCATTGCCTAGGAGGTTGGCCGTTTCTTGCTAAGCTTCTCATGTCAAGGACTAAGGTGAAGGTGCCAATTGAGGTTGAGCTTTTTGAGGAGGAGTTGGCGTCTATATGGTGGATAGAGAGGATAGACGTGCAAGAGTACATGTCATTCTCGATGTTGATCCGTGCCAGGCTGATGACTGGCACGGTCGAGCACTACCAATCCAGTCTGTAGGTTATACTCGGTCTTCTTCTTTGCTTTCCAAGGTCTTTTCCTTGTATTAATTTCATGGTGGCTTGTGCACGTACTAACATGGCTGGTTTTCAAGAGATGGCCCGGTGCATGAGGGCCACGACAGAGAGGAGGACACAAACAACCAGAACTCTGAGTGCACAGACCAGGGTTGCCGAGCAACAGGGGCGATTGGTAGAGCACATGCCTCAAACAGGAAAAAGACCAAGGATTCCAAGGGAGGACCGTGGTCATGTACCCAGAGGAGGTCGCACCACAGTTCGATCATGTGTCGCCGCTGAGGGGGGATGTGCCAAAGTGCACCACAGCGGAGAGCTCATTTGGGCTATTCGTGCCATAGTGGACCGTCTGGCTGGAGGACACCCTAGAGACAGAGGAGGTGCCCGAGCAGCTAGTCTGGGGTCTGATGCTCCTCGGCATCAAGCAAGAGGCCGGTAACTCGACCAGCGGCTCCTTGGAGAGTGCAACCTTGTGTCAGGTTGTGGCGGTGAGTTCTGGTTCTCTTCCTCTTTTCCGTTCTTATCTAGTGCTTTTTTTCTTTCGTACTAACAATTTTTTTTGCTCTTCTTTTTTTATAGTCTGCTTGCTCAGTCGTCAGCCTTGTCGACCGCCTCCATTTATTGCGATGCCTTTATGAGGCATGGGAGGTGGAGTTTGAGCAATTGAAGGTGGAGCATGTCGAGGCGAAGGTAGAGCTGTCCAAGCTCAAGCGCAGTGTCAAGGAGAGGGATGACATCGTGTGTAAGTTGAAGAGTCGCATCCATGATTTGAAGGAGATGCATGATGTGTTGAGGAAGGAGCTCGGTGATGCCGAGGCGAGGCTTGCTTGGGTGGAGGAAGAGGGGGTTTCCAAGTACAAGGCTTCGGGGCCTATCACTACGATCTGGACGACTTCGTCATTAAGTCCTAGTAGTAGGGGTTTGCTTTCTGCCAATAGAAGACCATGCACCACTTTCCATAGGTGGCTGAGGCTGTTCAGGGGTTCAGTCCATTTGACCCCCTACACCTAATGGGGAGGACGCCGCTACCGAGGTCCAAGAGCAAATTCCGAGGTGTGAAGGTGTGTGTAGTGGCATGTGCATGCTATGCTTGGGTGCCTCAGCCGTTAGAGTTCGACTGGGCAGTGTGTGCGGTGTGCGCTTGTGTGTTGTGCTTAGGTACCTCAGCCGTTAGAGTTCGACTAGGCGGTGTGTATGGCGTGTGCTAGCCAATTGGATGAAAAATGGAGAGCTTTATTAACTAAGCTATTGATAGTACATCCTTAGCTTCCTTGTGTTTTAGCTCCTCGGAACCGGCTTTTCGTCGAGGTCTTCTAGCCTGTAGGTGCTTAGACCGAAGACCCTGGTTACTCTATACGACCCCTCCTAGTTTGGTCTGACCTTCCCTTCTCTGGTGCCGATACTATGACTTTGCGGAGGACGAGTTCACTTGTTTTGAACTCCTTTCTTYGGACTTTAAGAGTCGTAGTATGGCCATCCAGTGCTACTGCACTACCATATTGAGGTGTGCCTGGTTAAGGGTTTTTTCCACTAGGTTCAGAGAGTAGGAGAGTCGATCTCTATGGGGATCATCTCTTCAACCCCATATGCTAGGCTGAACGGGGTCTCTTTGGTAGTTGTCCACGATGTGGTTCTGCATGCCTAGAGGATGCTCAGCAGTTCTTCGACCCCTTCCCTTGGCCTTGTCAAGTTTGGTCTTCAGGCTGTGGATTAGGGTTCGATTGGTCACTTCTGTCTGTCCGTTGCTTTGTAGTCGGTGAATGGCCGTAGTCCGATGGTCTATCCTCAGCTTTGCACAGAAAGCCTTGAACTTCTAATCAATGAATTAGGAGCCGTTGTCGGTGATGAGGACCCAAGGGATGTCGAAGCGGCAAATAATGTTATGTTGCAAGAAGTTTTGGGCATTCTGCATGGTAATGTGTGCCAAGGGCTCGGCCTCCACCTACTTAGTGAAGTAGTCCACCATGACGAGGAGGAATTTCTTCTGTTATGCCGTAGTGGAGGGCCATGGACTAGTGATGGGTGTTAGGGGAGTTGTTGGCTGGTGGTGAAGATTCGAGTGTCACACTTCTTGACGAGTTGGACTGCATCTTGCTTCATGGTGGGCCAGAAGTACCCTGCCGAAGTGCTTTATGAGCCAAGGTTCGAGCATCGAGGTGGTCTCCACAAATACCCTCCCTATCTCCCTGAGGATGTAGTTGGCCTCGGTTGGGGGGAGACACCTTAGGTAGGGGGAGAGTGTGTGATCGATGGTAGAGCTGTCCTTGGGTGAGGCAGTACCAGGCTGACCTATGGGGGAGCCTCTTCACTTCGGTTCGGTTGGCTAACAGTCACAACAACCGCTAATGATCATTTATAGCGGTAGTTTTCTGCATTTTACTAGCAGCCGCTAAAATTGCCGCTAGAACCTTTAGCGACACTTGGTTTAGTGACAGTTTGTTGGCTTCTAGTAAAGTTTTAAATCAATTTTCTTGTGGAGGAAGTTTTTCACCTTTTTTCGTGCTTTAAAAGAAGGGCAAGCACCGGTCCATAGACTTTAACATGAGCCTGTTGAGCGTAGCTATCCATCCGGTGAAGTGCTGCACTTCTTTGTAAGTCTGAGGTGACTGCATGTCGAGGATGGCCTTGATCTTTTCTGGATTGTACTCAATCCCCCTACGTAACCATGGATCCTAGGAATTTGCCAGAGCCGATGCCGAAGGCACACTTTGTCAGGTTTAGCTTCATCCGGTACTTCCTGAGGGTGCCAAAGACTTCCTTAAGGTCGGCTAGGTGTTTCTCAACCTTCTTGCTCTTCACTAGCATGTCGTCCACATAAGCCTTGACATTTCGGCCTAACTGATCTTTGAATATCTAATTCACCAATCACTGGTAGGTAGCACCGGCATTCTTCAGGCTGAAGGGCATTACTTTGTAGCAGTATAGTCTTTGGTAAATGATGAATGTTGTTTTCTCTTGGTCGTCTGGATGCATCTGGATTTGATTATAACCCGAGAACGCGTCCATGAAGGTTAGGAATTCATGCCCCGCCATTGCATCGATGAGCTAGTCGATCCTTGATAGGGGGAAGCTATCCTTAGGGCAGGCCCTATTCAGGTCGGTGAAGTCAATGCAAATCCTCCACTTTCCATTGGCCTTCTTGACCATTACTACATTCGCTAGCCAATCCAAGTAGGTTACTACTCGGATGAAGCTAACATCTAGCAGTTTTTGGAATTCCTAGTTGATCACCTGCCACTTTCCTAATGTGGTAACTATATTGGTTGAAGATCAAACAAAATAAAGGAATCTTTTGAAATACTTTAAAAAGTGTTCAATAAAACCTTCCCGAAAATATGATGACATGAAGACTAGATAAGACTTAGAGAATAGGAAAAGGTGGCTCCACTATCCCCTACTTTCTCTTAAATTATCTCTAATTTCTATATATCTCCTAAATTATCTCTTAAATGAGGATTTCTCTCCTAAATTATCTATAATTCTTGTTTATTCCCCCCCCCCCCCCCCCCCACTTTTCATCCATATCTATTTAAAGAATGTTTTAATTAAAAATTTAAGAATAATTAAATATTAAAATGAAATTATGCAATGACTTTAAAATATTTATTAAAAACACAAAAACTAACTACATCATAATTATTAATATTCATATTATTAATAATTTTATATTTTTATGAAGTTCATAATGAAATTATGTAATAACTACAAATTATAATTTTATGGATTATTCAATTTAATAAATAGAAATATTTTAAAGTTTAAATAACAAAATTATTTAAATGTTATTCAAGCAATAAAAATATAAATTTAAAAAATAAAATATTATTTAAATAAACAAAAATTAAATAACAATATAAATAGATAAATAAATATTTTAAATATTCAAAATAAATATATAAAATAAATAGAATATTTTAAATATCTAAATAATTATATAATAGAATATTTAATATTACATAATAACTTTAAAAAAATAAAATTTAAATAACAAAACAATTTAAATATTAAAATAACTAAATATTTTAAACAACAAAATATTTAATATAACTAAATTTTAAATAGTTAAAATAAAGAAATTATCTAATAAATTTAAAAAATTTCTTAAAAGTAGAAAAATAATTATACTAGGTTTCATAATACTCAAATTGATAATAATTTTATATTTTACAAAATTAATAACGAAATTAGGCAATAATAGTATAAATTTAATTTTATGGATTCTTAAATTCAAGAAATAATTAATATCTTAAAAATTTAAATAATAATATTATTTAAATAAATAAATAATATTGGAAATAACTAATTCCTAAATATTTTAAATATCAAAAAATTTAATAACTAAATCATATTCTAAATATTATTTAAAAAAATATTGATTAAATAAAGAAATCATGTAATAACTTTAACAAATTTATCAGAAACATATATAATTATAATAGATTTAATAATATTTGACAATAAGAATATAAAATATAAATAGCTAATTTTTTTTAAATATTATTGAAATAATGAAAAGTATATTAAATTACATAGTGGTATTGAAGCTTTAAAAAAACAAAAAATATCTAATAACTTTCGAAAAAATAATATTAATATATATTAAAAATAGAAAAATAAATGCAATTATTAATGTGCTAATAACAAAAACATTCTTTCACTTATATCAATTAATAATTCTAGAAAATAAATTTTAGAAAATGTAATCTTTATTATTAATAATTTAAAATTTTTAATGTATATATATTATATGTTTATATGTACTAAAATTAATGTTTATTTGTATTTTCAATAATGATTTATTATATTTTTGTGACAAATATATTTTCAATAATTATTGTAGATTAAATATTTTTATTTAAATTTTTAAATTTAATTTGTTGTACTTGTTGGATTTATTATATTTTTATTATAAATTTATTTTTATTAATTATGTGTTTTTATTATAATTTATTGATTAATATTTATTGGAGATTAGACTATTATTTGAGATTACACTATTTATTGACTAATTTAATATATCTTCAATATTTATTGTATTATTGTAATTATTGCCTTTATTGTATTTTTATTAATTATTTATTATATTTTTGTTATAAATTTATTTTCAATAACTATGTATTTTAACTATAAATTTTTAATAATTATTGAAGGTTAAGTTATTTATTAGAGATTAAACTATTAATTTAATTGAAATTAGGAGTGTTTATGAGTTGACTCGGTTAAGTTGCAGGCACTTCAGCCAACCAAACGAACCTGGTTGGGGAAGATGAACAATGCTTTTCTCATATAATTATTACAAGGGTAGTATGGGGATTAAAAATATTGTAATGGCATTTTTGGACGAAAAGCTAACGAAAGGGGGTCTTAGTCTCATAATCATAGTACAGGAGTCTTTGTTGCAAAACAAAATACAGAGGATCTTTGCCACAGACCCCATAGTATGGGGGTCTTTGTAATTATCCCTAAATAAATATAAATAATACAAAAAAGTAGTGACAGGAATAATACAGATTTTAGATTCCCACTCAAAGTTATAAACATTCAAAAGGTCCAAAAATCACACTCTATGTCAGCAATGTCCTGAATTGGCATCAATAGCGAACTACCCCAAATGTACTTTTAGTCTACAAATTTTGACCGGTTATCGGAATAATATCCTCAAACAAATCTATGAAGTTCAAGGCATTTAGTGGACAATAAATACGAGACAAGAATTGCAACTACGCTGACTTCTTCCATATTAGGAACCATCAGCCACGTGAACGTGACTGCCACCCTTCGCTCCGATCCGTGCGCTCTGGGTTTAGGGTTCTGATCCCTCACGCTCTCTCTCTCTAATGTTCTCTGAGGTCGGTGAATCGTGATACTTGTTTGAAACCAATCTGAAAATCCGGGGACCTTTCGATTTTATCTGCCGGCGGCCAGTCACTGACCCATCTGTTAATGGGGTGGTGCTGGTGGACGGTAAAATCAGAATATATATTACTGTGGTCATTAAATCATGCGGAGGAGCATTCATTGGCAGCAAAGGTCAATAAAAACAAATGGGAATCGACAACAGTAGCAATAGATGTGATAGATTAATGGTCATGATTGCAACGAATTATGACCGCAGTTCCCTCACTAGCTGAGATAAGAAAAACGGATACAGAAGAGCATGTCTGATTTGGTGGCCCGCACGGGTCGACTTCAGCAGCGCTACGAGGCCGGCTGTCGCCTTGTCGCCGGGTACCCCCTCTCAGCCTTCTTTCTCTACCCTTCTATTCCCTTGTGTATATTTGTTGTTTTCGTCATTGTCGCAGTTGTTCTTAAGGGTCGTTCTCAGTTGTCATTGGGAATTTTGGAATGTCCAGATGCCTCTCTTGGCTGTCCTCTTCGTATTCATTGTTATTGGAAATGGGTTGTTTATTTTTGACCGTTAGATCCAAAGTTGAGTAATCTTGATTTTTTTTTTATGAAATCTTGAATTGATTACACAATGTATATAATATATATAATGATAGGTAATGCACATGCAGTTGTAACAATTAAAAAATAAAAGCAGAAAGAATAAAACTTTTTTCTGATTTGACGTTATTTTCCCATATCTTTGCTATGAGCTTTATGCCATGCCGCAGAATCAACTTAATCTGCACTTTTGTTAACAAAAACATCAGTGATTCTTGTTGATTTCTATAACTAGGCACATAAAAGGGCATAGAAGCATGTTTAGAAGAAAGGGTAAAACATGTCTTTTACTCAAATGGCATGAAGTGCAAGATTTATTAATATTCTTAAAAGAAGTAACAGTAGAAGGAAAACAATTAGAAGCAAATAAGTAGTCTAATTTCTTAGCATAGGGGTGGGCATTTATGCCACAAATGCTACACATTATTACAATTGTTAGTATCAGAACTAGGGATAGCACAAGAAGTGGATGAAAATGGAGTTTGCTTCTTCTCAAATTTCAAAGCAAATAATTATCTAAGTCTATACTCCTTACACTTCACCTCCTTTACTGTGTTGGTCCTGTATCAAACAACCATTACGAGAAAATAAAACTATTTTAYTATATTAAGCAAGTTGACCAATTGAAATTAAACTAGTGGTTAAGTTTTGTGGAAGGTGAAGTTGAGATGACTAGGAAGTGGACAAGGAAAGATCATCACAACAAAGAATATCAAGTTTCTTGTCATTAGTAGCAACTATATGTCTATTAGGGAATTGAGGTTTGGGTGATTGATCGAAGATGCCCTATCATATATGATTAGAGGCACTAGAATCAATGATCCAAAGATGGTTGGATGAAGAACAATAGTAAGTAGACTCACTAGACAAGCCAATAGCATAAAAGCAAAGGAAATAGTCATGGACATAAGCCAACACATCTTCTCTTCTGTGAGAACTCCAGAAGTCTCCCCCTTGGAAGCAAATGAAGATGAAGAAGTGCCATCTGAACTCTCCATAGCTATCTGATAAGCTTTATGCTGATCCTTCTTCTATCTCAACCATTCTCGTTTGGTCGATGGGTAGGACATTCTATGATAATGTGCTCTTTCTACATACAGTAGGTGCAAGTATTTTTCTTCTTACAATGAGATAAAAATGTACCCGAACTCCTTGTAGTCATAGCACTATACACAATAGAAATGAGTGTGGGTGTCTTCTACTCAGAGTCAGAGGGAGGGGATGAGAGCATGGAACCTTTGTGGATAAGGGTATTTGGCTTACCTCTTTCAAGCACGATACAAGCGATTGGGGATGCTTATGGTGGATTTGTTGAAATAAGCGACTCTCCAAGTGAGCTCGCGACCTGTGAATGGATCCGGATGTTAGACAGTTTTGTATGCCCTTAGCTTCAATCAGAATGATGTACTTTATTGGTTTATTGTAAATGAATAAAAGTGCATATTTGATTCATGTTCCCTTGGTATGTTTCTGTGTAATACCCTTAAACTGGACACTTAATGAGACACGTGTTAGTTTAGAA
>NW_010729131.1:3438744-3453964 GCF_000365185.1 Nelumbo nucifera
GGGCTTCAACTCATGCGTGTAACTCACTGTAGGGGTTCAAGGTAAGTAGAAGGCTGAATGAAGGTGAAGTGACACTCTACTTGGAGACTTCTACAAGTGTTGTAGCTACGGCGATAGGAACCGTAGAGTTATTTTTTAGAGAATGATCCATTGTACTTAAAGATTGTCTTTTTATGCAAAATTTAAGAAGAAATTTGATTTCTGTCTCTACACTATGTGCAGATGGATATATTGTCTTTTTCAGTAATATGATTACTATTAAAAGAAACAATAAATTCATCGCATACGGGGAACTGGAGAATAGTATCTATGTTCTACATCATTCTCTAGAAACTAACATAACTGAAACAACGTCGGTTGATATCCCCAAGAAAAGAATGCATGATACAGTTAATCCCATGTGCCTATAGCATTACCGACTTGGCCATATCGGTATTGACCGAATCACAAGACTGGTAAAGGATGGTCCTTTGGATTTTCTAACTGTAGAAGATCATCCCACTTGTGAGCCTTTCCTTCAGGGTAAGATGACAAAACGACCATTTAACGGTAAGCCTAAAAGATGTACAAGCATGCTAGACCTTATACATACTGATGTATGTGGTCCCCTGAATGTTAGGACCCGTAACCAGCATGTGTACTTCATTACATTTACGGATGGTTATTCTCGGTATGGTTATGTGTACCTAATGAGACATAAGTCTGAATCCTTTGAAAAGTTCAAAGAGTTCAGACAAGAGGTCGAGAAACAGTTAGGGAGAGAAATTAAGTCCCGTCGATCAGATCGAGGTGGCGAGTATCTCTTTGATGAATTCAGGGACTACTTGAAGGTTAACGGGATAGTATCATAGTTGGCTCCTCCTGCTACACCACAACTTAACGGTGTTCCAGAGATGAAGAATAGGACCTTATTGGATATGGTCTGGTCACTTCTCGTCCATTTAGAGTTACCCACATCCTTTTGAGGTTACGCATTGGAGACTGTGATATATGTGCTGAACCGGGTTCCAACCAAATCAGTTCCGAAGACTCCCTATGAGCTTTGGATAAGAAAGAAACCAAGTGTACGACACTTGAATATTTGGGGTTGTTCGACACACGTTAAAAGAACGAGTCCGGACAAGTTGGAATCCAAGACCAGYYGTTGCCTATTTGTAGGCTACCCAAAAGGCTCTGTAGGTTACCTATTTTATGACCCAAGTGAGCAGAAGGTGTTCTGCAGTCGAAATGCACAATTCTTGGAAAATGATTACATCTTGGACAATCTTCGTCAGGAACTTGTTCTTGATGAGGAAAGCTCAGATGTAGGGGGAGGTGTCCCATAAGTTCCAGGTAGTGACCAACCTAGAAGATCTACCCGGGTATCCAAGCTACCAGTCCATTTCGGTTATGACCAGTATAGTTAACTGGTGGAAGCCTTGACTAGTGAGGAGGATCCCATGACTTATGCGAAAGCTATGTTGGACATAGACTCCCTTAAGTGGGTAGATGCCATGAGAGCTGAGATGGACTTAATGGAGACCAGTGGAGTCTGGACTCTAGTAGACCCTCCCCCTGGGGTAAAAGCAATTGGTTGCAAATGGATCTATAAGAGGAAGAAGGGCCTCGATGGGAGGGTTGAGACCTACAAAGTTTGTCTGGTGGTGAAAGGGTACACTCAGAAAGAGGACATCGATTATGAGAAAACCTTTTCACCTGTAGCCAAACTTAAATCCATTAGGATCCTGCTAGCTGTAGCAGCATACCATGACTATGAGATTTGGCAAATGGATGTCAAAACTGCATTCCTGAATGGAGATCTTACTGAAGATATCTATATGCAGTAACCGCAAGGTTTCATAGTTGCGGGTTAGGAACACATGGTATGTAAATTAAATAGATCCATATATAGACTTAAGCAAGCTTCTAGTCGTTGGAACATCTGGTTTGACTCTACTATCAAAAAGTTTGACTTTGAGCAGAACCCGAATGAGCCCTGTGTTTACAGGAAGTCCAGTGGGGATAAGGTTACATTTCTGGTTCTGTATGTAGACGACGTTCTACTCATTGGGAATGATGTTGGAATGTTAACTACAGTGAAAGTATGGCTTTCACAGCAATTCTCCATGAAAGATCCTGGAGAAGCCTCCTATATACTAGGTCTTCGACTCTATAGAGATAGATCGAAGMGGATAWTAGGATTATCCCAATCTGCTTACATTGACAAAATTGTCAAGAGATACAGCATGGAGAACTCCAAGAAGGGAAATGTTCCTTTTAGGCACGGAGTCACTCTCTCCAAGAAAATGTCTCCCAAGCTGAGGAGATTGAGGGCAAGAAGGACATTCCCTATGCCTCAGTCGTAGGGAAAATCATGTATGCCATGCTGTGCACTCATCTTGACATTGCTCAGGCAGTGAGTGTGGTAAGTAGATTTCAGGCCAACCCAGGGCAAGAGGACTAGACTGTTGTGAAATGCATACTTAAGTACCTTCGAAGGACAAAAGAGTTTTGTCTAGTATTCGATGGTAGCTCACTACAGATTCAGGGGTATACTGATATTGATTTCCAATCAGATCCAGATGATAGAATGTCTACATCTGGGTATGTTTTCATGATAGGATCGTGTGTTGTTTCCTGAAAGTCTGCAAACAGGGGTCCTAAGTAACAAATTAACAGTCCACAACCCATGCCGAACACTTTGTTGTAAGTCAGGCCGCCTTATGAATGAAGGTGTTCATTCTGGAATTTGGAATTTAGCACATCACYCATTCCACTCTTGTGTGACAACACTAGACTTATGGGAGGTTGATGTTAAGAGGTAGCATCAGCGGAGAATGTGGCAAATCCATTGACTAAGCCACTGACACAGAAAGTGTTAGAGAAACATGTGGAAAGTCTGGGACTCCGGCTTATACCAGATTGGACCTAAGTGCAAGTGGGAGCTGTTAGACAGTTGTATGCCCTTAGCTCCAATCAAAATGATGTACGTTATGAATTTATTGTAAATGAATAAATTACATATTTGATTCATGTTCCTATGGTGTGTTTCTGTGCAATACCCTTAAACTGGACACTTATGAGACTCGTGTTAGTTTAGAATGTTTACAGCCGTTGGATAAGTCTGGGGAGATTTATCTTGCCAAGACTGACACTGGTGTGCTACCAAATGTTGGGGTGGCCTGTCTCAACCACCAGGGTGAGACCAAAGGCACATGCACTGTAGGATTAATTGAATCATTGAACCAGACCAGACTTCTAGTATTGCCCTAGACCTTGGAGATTGATGGGCAAAACTGGAAAGTTACACCTGACCCCTAGACTCGATTATGATACTGCACTAGGTGTCGGATTGGGTTGTCTTTGATATGCTAATCAGTGAGATCCTTAGCGGGGGTCAAAACCTGGGTATGTTGGGACAGTCTGAGAATTCATCTGAGTGTGTGATGATAGTGACAAGATTAGTTCCTTTGTCGAACAAAGGTAATGATCAGGGATGCACTCTCTGATGGAAACCAAGACTACCGGCAGCCAATTTCAATTGATGAAATTTGTTTTGCAAAATATATTTTATATGAGATATAAAAGTATATATTATGGTTTCTAAATGTTTGCAAAAGGTTTTAATTCCTAGGATCCATATGAGCACAGAGTGCAACACTTTTTCTTGCAGCCGAGGGAGAGGTCCTCTCTTGTCAGGCAATGTTTGATCATTATGGGCTGAGAGTTTAAGCGTAAGACTATTGAGGGTAATGCCTGATGGGATAATCTTGCATCTACCCACAGTCCTTGGGTGTTACAAGGTGGCTTGGCCCAGGGACCACTTAGGGTAAGTGTTGGGCCCATAGAGCCCATGTGATGGGTTTCTGGGGCTGCACTGTCCATAACAGTGTATTCGGCCAGGCCTTGTAACAAAGGCTGGCCTGAGCCCATGTGGCTGATGTGTAGATCAATGTTTGGATTCCATGCCATACAAGGAAGCCCAACTAGGCAGTAGTTTGGAAGGCTAAGTGAGCACATTTCCTTATTGGGCCTAAAGCCCATTTCGAACTAGGCTGATTTGATCAGTTAAATAAGGGGCGAATTCTGAGATTAGATTAGCAGATAGGATTGGGTCTTAACCCTATCCACTCAGAGAGTCCAGTCTAGAAACCTCCTAATAGGATTAGGAGGGGACTGATCTAATCTGCAGATAAGATAAGGGTTTACCCTTATCACTTAAAGGGAATTCTGATCCAAATATGATTTCGATCAGCAACTCCTAATGGGATTAGGAGCTGATCCCCTTAAGGTTATAAAAGGAGGAGGGGGCGGCAGCCTTTAGAAGATATTCATATTCACATTCTGTCTTTAGAGCTGAAATCACAGAAGAGAGAATTCAGCATCACTACGCTAAAATTCTCTTGCCGCCTCCTTCCTGCCGCCGCCATATCTACCAGTTCGATCTCCTCTTGTCAGTAAGAGTGATCAAGATTGGATTTTGATATCATTCCTTTGTGAAAGGGCTGATTGGAAGTAGTGCTCATGTGTCGTCCAACTGATTCTTGCAAAGGATCTGGTTCTTTTGAAGAACGTTGTTGATTCTACTCCATCCTGCACTATGTCATCTTCAGTGGGAGTAGTCTTTGGTTCCTTCCTTGGGCGTGAACACCTCCATTGGGAGATACTATTTCTCCGTATTAGGTATATCCCTCTCCTGCTGCTTTTGTTTAGATCTGGTTTGCTTCTTGGTTCAAGATTGATCCTTGAAAAATATGATTTTTCTAAAATAGGGAATACGATTCCCAGTAGGCTGGATAGAAATTTTTGAAATTTGTCCATTCTATTCTGCAAGATTTGGTCGTCAATACGATGGATATCTCCTCCCTTCACTGAAGGTTGAGCTAAAGGGACAGACATCAACAAGGTGATGGKTGGACTATAGTTGGAAGGCTAGTGGGTCTTGAACTAGGAGGCAAGACTTTTGGCACAACTATTTTGTCCCATCGCTGCCACTCTAGAATTGGAACCTACTGGGCTTTGCTCTCCTTTAGAGGCCTCTATTTTCTTTAATGATTCCCAACAAGGGAAGCTTCGTCGGTTGTGTGCCTCTAAAACACTAATTGGAGGTGAGATTGAGTGTTAGACAGTGTATGCCCTTAGCTCCAGTCAGATTGATGTACATTAAAATTTTTTTGTAAATGAATAAAAGTACATAATTAATTCATGTTATATATGGTGTATTTCTATGTAATTACCCTTGAACTGGACACTTACGAAACTTGTGTTGGTTTAGAATGCTCTCAGTCATTTGATAGACCTGGGGAGGTTTATCCTACCAAGGCTGACAATAATGTGCTGCCAAGTCGGTGGGCGTATATTGTCTCAACTGCCAAAGTTAGACTTGAAGCACATGTAGTGTGTGTTTGTTTGAAACATTGAACCCGGACCAATTTCCAGTTATACCCTGGACCTTGGAGACTGGTGAAGAAAACTAGAAAGTTACACCTAAACCCAAGATACGATTATGGTATTGCACTGGGTGTTGGATTAGGTTGTCTTTGATATGCCAATCAGTGAGATCCTTTGGGTGTCAAAACCTAGGTGTGTTGGGGTAGTCATAGAATTCACTCAAGTTGGTGATAATAGTGACAGGATCAGCCCCTTTGTCGGACAAAGAGAATGATCGGGGATTGCACTCTCTCTGATGGAAACCAAAACTGCCAGCAGTCGATTTCAACCGTGTTTAAGATTTGTTTTTGCAAAATATATTTATATGAAAATATAAATATGTTTTATGAAAAGGTTTTCAACAAGTTTTAATTCCTGGGATCCATCTGAGCAAAGAGTGCAACACTGTACCTTGTAGCCGAGGGAGAGGTCCTCTCTTGTCGGGTAGTGTTTGATCATTAAGGGATGAAAGGTTAAGTGTAAAACCATTTAGGGCTATTATACCTAATAGGCTAATCTCACTTAAGACCATTGTCCTTGGGCCTTCATAAGATGGATAGACTCAAGGACCATTTAGCGTAAATGTTGGGCCATTAAGAGCCCATACTGATGGACTCAGGAGTTCATTGTGTTTAATAGAGAATTTGGCCAGACTTTGTGACAAAGGCTAGGCCGAACCCATATGAATTTTGTGAGGTCAATGTTAGGGTCCCACGCCATACAAAGAGAGATGAGTTAGATAGCAATTAAAAGGGGACGTAAGCCTACTTGCTTAATGGGCCTAAGGCTCATAATTAACTGGATTAATTTAGAAGTCACATGACAACTTAAGTAGTCATGTGACTTGGGCGAATTTGGTTATAGATATGGACATAGATCAGAAATGGGATAAGAGGATAACTCTTATCCACTTAAGGAGTCCAAATTCAAATAAATATTTGGATTAGGAAGTTCCTAATTTGATTAGGAGAAGCTGATCTTTAAGGCTTATAAATAGAGGAAGGCGAACTACTTTGAATTTCACCTTTTTTCTCTCAGTTCTCTCCCTTTGTTCTTGCCACCCAAACTCTATATCGACCTCTAGTTTTTGGACAGATAGAGATCAGTTCCAACCTCTGATTTTGCAAGAAAATCATATCAGATTTCGTGCTCATGCTCCCTTGCTCGATCCAAGCTATTGGATTGCAATTCTTACTGGAGGACTGCATTGTTGAACTTGCTTCATCTCAAGCTATGCCATTTTCAGTGGAAGTGGGTTTTGGTACCCTCTTTGGGTGTGAACACCTACTTTGGGAGCTACATGTGTGGATTCCCTATCAGGTATTGCTCTTCCTTTCTTTTGGTTTTAGATGTGGTCCGGTTTGGTTCAAGAATGATCATTGAGAAATGCAGTATTTCTTAAATAGGGAATATGATTCCCAGAAGGGAGAAAAGAAATTTTTTGAAATTTCGCCCAGCCACCCTGCAAGGTTCTACCATCCATATGATGGATTTCCCCTTCCTTCAGTGGTATCAAAGCCAAGTTCAATCTTGAAACAAAATAAACCAGATCTGAATCAAGAAGCAAATCGGTAGAATTGTTCTACTTGATTTGTGCAAATAGCAGTTTGCTAAAAATTTGATTTTAGATTTTGGGCATTTCGATATGAAATTAAATCTTTATTATTCTGCAATAATTTTAGAATGGTTCTATGATTATTTCTTGAGTTCTTGGGCTGTTTGTGTGGTGGAGATCAAATTCTTTAATGGCGCCAAGATTTGCACACCCTGCAATTTCATTCTTTCAATTTTGGTCTGTAAATAATTTTTTTTTAATTTTTAGAAAAAATGTATAGGATTAGATCTGATGTAATTAATAGAGAATTGGGATTTGATCTGAGGAGAAGAAGATTTTTGCAGAAAAGAAATCTACAATCTCTGATTAACCCTTTTTTTTGCAGGTTTGTAGTTTGTCTGGATCAGATTAGACCATCACACTTGCATCCCTATGATTTATGTTTTTCTTGCTGTGATTGAATGTCTATTTCGGATGTTAATTAATTTAGATCAAAATCTTGAAAATTGTAACATGTCTTGGACACCAAACCCTATGCTGAATTGACCTAGTTTGGTCCAAACTGGTTGGACCGAACCCATGGTTCGATGGGGTCTGATCTCAGCCCCATGGGTCACGTTTTAAGTGGCTTAAATTTAGTTATGGGCCAAGGGTTTGATGGCCCATTTCATGATACAATTTGGCCCTCCCTTGTAAGACCTAATTTTGCTAAGTTAAAGCAAGATCAGCCCAATTTACAGCATAATTGCTATATGGGTCGAACAGACTTTTGTAGTTTATCCCATATACCTATATGCTATTATTTGATAATACATGGGCTTAATGGGCTGATTGTGTGTTAACTTAAATTAATTAGGACCTTTATAAGTTTATTAATCAATTAGATCAAATTTGTGATGTGCTGAATGTGATTCGCACATGGGCCATAAGTACTTGGCCCATGTTTATTCGTATATGGCTCTTTGCGTACACCATGGCTGAATGCACATCATTGCCATGGTGCTCTTAGATCATTGGATGATCTCCCTTCTCAATGGGCCCCCTGATCAGTTCCTCCCCAAGAAGAACCCAGCGGAACCCTACCCGTTTTGGGCCCGTTTGAATATGACTTTATGAAAGTCAGTTGGAGCCACTTTGGTTTGACCTCAATCAAATCTAGGGATTATTTTGATTTGTTCCCTCCAGTTAATATAAGTGCAAGTGATAAGGAATTTCATATGATGAATTCTTTAAAGGCCTTCCGTCATTAGCATGAAAGCGGGCTGAATTGGCAATAAGGAAATGCACCATAAAATTGGGCTATCCATTTGCTGGTCCAGTTGGCTGGATTGCTTCATGAAATGATAGGGGCATCATAGACTGATGTGGGAGGGGCCTATCCTAAAATGGAAGACTCTTTCATGTTACCTGAGGGTCCACGATATGATGGGTCAGTACTTTAGTAGACAGAAAGTTTTAACCTAAAATGGTAATGAATCTTGTCTGATAGAGGCCAAAGGGAAAGCTCTTTTGATGAGCGGATATGATCCTTCACAACAGTTGGCTCCTTGCACCTATGTGATTTCCCACATTTCCAAAGGCATACACCGAGTCTCCGTCACTGATATAGGAGGGAAATCTCAGAGATGAATAAATGGAGGTGGAACATAGATAAAAGACCCTTTTATGTAATTAACATGAATCAATTTTATGTTGGGGACTAATCACTGTTGCCTTTTATCAGAAATGGTAAACAAACAATTCACCAAGTTGTTGGATGATAATAAGCTTAAGGGACCCAATTATGCTGACTAGTTTTGTAACCTTAACCTGGTTCTGACGTCCGAGTAATTGGACAAGGTTGCTAAGAACCCTACTCCGGAACGTCTGGGTGATAGGGCTTCTGTGGCCCATAGAAGAGAGTATTAGGAATAGGAGAAGAAAAATTCTCTTGCCCAGGGTTACATCATAGAATCTTTAGATAATGCTATCCAGAGGCAATTCGATAAGATCAAAGTCTTTAAAGACATCCTGGATAGTCTAAAGACCATGTACGAAGAGCATAATTGTTTTTCCCATCAAAAGGTCCTCAAATTGTTGATGACCACCCAGATGACCGAGAGCCAACAGGTCCATGACCATTTTAAAAAATGATGGGTTATATTAATGAACTGGAGGCTCATGGTTCTTAGCTAGATGAGGACACAAAAGCTKATGCAATCTTAAACTCTCTGCCTCCCTCCGTCAATCAATTTATCACGAACAAGTTAAAAGTTAGCTTTCAGAAACTCAACAATATGTTGCAGAGGTCCAAAGAACTGATAAAGAAGGATAAGCCGATAGTCATGCTTGTTTAAGGGGGCAAGTCAGGCAAGAGAAAGAGGAAGGCTAAGAAGAGGGCTCAGAAAAAAGCAGGCAAGCCAAAAAAGCAAAAGAAGGACAAAGCATCGGATGTATGTCACTTTTGCAAACAGATCAAGCACTGGAAGAGGAACTATCCTTAATATCTAGAAACCAAGAACAAAGAAGGTAATTTCGAATCTCTTGTCATAGAGACCAATATGTTTGTCACTTTTGCACCCTGGTGTATTAACTCCAGGGCTTCTACTCATGCATGTAATACATTGTAGGGGTTCAGAGAAAGCAGAAGCCTGAGTGATGACGAGGTGATACTTTACTTGGGAATTTTTGCAACTGTTGCTTCTACAACTATAGGAACTGTAGAATTAGTTTTCAGAGAATGCATTGTCAAACTTTAAGATTGTCTTTATGTACCAACTTTGAGAAGAAATTTGATTTCTGTTTTAAAATTATGCAAGGATGGTTACTCTATTTTATTTAGTAATATGATTATTATTAAATTGAATAACAAATCCCTCACTTACAGAGAACTTGAGAGTGGTCTTTATGTCCTTTGTCCTTCTCTGGAAACTAACATAATCAAAACTATGTCGAAAATTACCCCAAAGAAAAGATCGCGTGATATGGTTAATCCCACGTGCCTGTGGCATTACCAATTTGGCCACATTAACATAGACCGTATCACAAGGTTAGTAATTGATAGTCCTTTGCATTTTCTAACTATAGAAGATCTTCCAACTTGTGAACCTTGCCTTCAGGGTAAGATGACAAAATGGCCATTTATGGGAAACCCTAAAAGATCTACAGGCTCAGTTGATCTAATACATACTGATGTGTGTGGTCCCATGAATGTTAGGACATGTAATCAATACGTTTATTTCATAACTTTCACCGATGATTACTCTTGGTATGGTTACGTGTACCTAATGAGACATAAGTCTGAATCCTTTGAGAAGTCCAAGGAATTCAGACAAGAGGTCGAGAAATAGTTGGGAAGACAAATCAAGGCCCTTCGATCAGATTGAATAGGCGAATATCTCTTCAACGAATTCAGGGACTACTTAAAGGACAATGGGATTGTATCGCAGTTATTTCCTCCTACTACACCACAATTAAATAGTGTGTCAGAGAGGAGAAATAAGACTCTATTGGATATGGGCTGATCACTTCTCATCCACTCAGAACCTATATCCTTTAGGGGATACGCATTGGAGACTGCGATATACGTTCTGAATTGGGTTTCAACCAAATCCATTCCTAATACTCCCTATGAGCTCTAGACCAGTAAGAAACCAAGTATAAGACACTTGAAGATTTGGGGTTGTCTAGCACATGTTAAAAGAACGAGTGCTGAAAAATTGGAATCCAAGACCGGCTGTTGCCTTATTTGTAGGCTACCCCAAAAACTTTGTAGGATACCTATTCTATGACCCAAAAGAGCAAAAGGTGTTTTGTAGTCGAAATGCCTACTTCTTGGAAGAAGATTACATCCTGGACATGTTAGACAGTGTATGCCCTTAGCTCCAATCAGAATGATGTACATTATGACATTTAATGTAAATGAATAAAGTACATATTTGATTCATGTTATTATGGTGTGTTTCTATGTAATACACTTAAACTAGACACTTATGAGACTCGTGTTAGTTTAGAATCTTCACAGCCATTGGATAGATCTAGGGAGATTTATCCTGCCAAGGCTGACACTGATGTGCCGCCAAGTTGGTTGGGGTTGCTTGTCTTAGCTTCCAAGGTGAGACCTGAGGTACATCCAGTGTGAGTTTTCTTGAAACCCTGAACCGGACTAGAATTCCAGTATTGCCCTGGACCTTGGAGATAGATGGGCAAAATTGGAATGTTACACCTGACCCCTAGACTCAATTACGATACTGCACTAGGTGTCGGATTGGGCTGTCTTTGATATGCCAATTAGTGAGATCCTTAGAGGGGGTCAAAACCTGGGTATGATACTACACTAGGGCGAACCCCAATTCTTCAATCAGATTACTAATACAAGAGAGAAGACAACATACAGTTAGACTGACGCCATCTTCTGCTCTTGCCTTCTCCTGCTATTGCCACCATTACCAGTTCGATCTCCACCTGTAGGAGCGATCAAGAAGGGTTCTTGATATCCCCTTTTGGCAGAAAAGGTGATCTGAATTCGTGTTCACTCGCACTTCATCAGATTCTTGGTGAAGAATCAGGTTCTTGTTGAAGAGCCATCCTGCTGATTCTGCTCCACCCTACGCTGTGTCATCTTCAGTGGGAACAGTCTTTGGTAATCTCCTTGGGCATGAACACCTTCGTTGGGAGTTACTATTATTCTGTATCAGGTATATCCCTCTCCTACCTTTTGGTTTCAGATCTGGTTCGGTCTAGGTTCAAGATTGATCCTTGAAAATGTAGTTTTCTAAAATAGGGAATGTGATTCCCATATGGGAGAGAGAAATTTTTGAAATTTCTCCCAACCTACCTGCAGGATTCAGTACGGTGGAGATTATAATCTTGATTGGCACAAGAAATCTATGTAGAGTTAATTTTCAGAGAAGGAATTATTGTACTGAAATATTGTCTTTATGTATAGAATTTGAGAAGAAATTTGATTTCTATTTCAAAACTGTGTACGGATGGATATTTTGTTCTTTTTAGTAATACGATTACTATTAAAAGAAATAACAAATTCCTCGCATACGGAGAACTTGAGAATTGTCTCTATGTTCTCCATCCTTCTCTGGAAACTAACATAACTGAAACTATGTCAGATGATATCCCCAAGAAAAGAACCCGCGATACAGTTAATTCCACGTGCCTGTGGCACTACCGACTTGGCCATATTAACATAGATCATATCACGAGGTTGGTAAAGGATGGTCCTTTGGATTTTCTAACTGTAGAAGATCTTCCAACCTGTGAACCTTGCCTTCAGGGTAAGATGACAAAATGGCCATTTAATGGTAAGCCTGAAAGATGTACCGGCACGCTTGACCTTATACATACCGATGTATGTGGTCCCATGAGTGTTAGGACACGTAACCAGCATGTTTATTTTATAACATTCACTAATGATTACTCTTAGTATGGTTACGTGTACCTAATGAGACACAAGTCTGAATCCTTTAAAAAATTCAAAGAGTTCAGACAAGAGGTCGAGAAACAGTTAGGGAGAGAAATTAAGACCTTTCGATCGGATCGAGGAGGCGAGTATCTCTCTGGCGAATTCAGGGACTACTTGAAGGTCAATGGGATAGTATCATAATTAGCTCCTCCTGCTACACCACAGCTCAACAGTGTGTTAGAGAGGAGGAACCAGACTTTATTGGATATGGTCCGATCACTTGTCGTACACTCAGAGCTACCCACATCCTTTTGGGGTTACGCATTGGAGACTGTGATATACGTGCTGAACTAGGTTCCAACCAAATCAGTTCCAAAGACTCCCTATGAGTTTTGGACCTGTAAGAAACCAAGTGTAAGACACTTGAAGATTTGGAGTTGTCTAGTACATGTTAAAAGAATAAGTGCAGACAAATTGGAATCCAAGACCAGTCATTGCTTATTCGTAGGCTACCCCAAAGGCTCGGTGGGTTATTTATTCTATGACCCAGGAGAATAGAAGGTGTTCTGTAGTCGAAATGCCCATTTCTTTGAGGATGATTACATCCTGAACAAACATCGCAAGAAGTTGTTCTTAATGAGGAGAGCTCAGGAGTAGTGGGAGATGTTCCACAAGCTACAAGTAATGACCAACCTAGAAGATCTACCCGGGTTTCTAGGCCTCCAGTTCGTTTYGGCTATGACCAGGATAGTTACTTGGTGAAAGCCACGACAAGTGAGGAGGATCTCGTGACTTATACAGAAGCTATGTTGGACATAGATTCCTTGAAGTGGGTAGATGCCATGAGAGCTGAGATGAGCTCAATGGAGACTAATGGAGTCTGGACTCTGGTAGATCCGCCCCCTGGGGTAAAAGCAATTAGTTGCAAATGGATCTACAAGAGGAAGAAGGGCTCCGATGGTAAGGTTGAGACCTACAAGGCTTGTCTTGTGGTGAAAGGGTACACTCAGAAAGAGGGAATCGATTATGAGGAAACCTTTTCGCCGATGGCCATGCTTAAATCCATTAGGATCCTTCTAGTTGTAGCAGCGTACCATGATTACGAGATTTGGCAAATGGATATCAAAACTACGTTCCTGAATGGAGATCTTAGTAAAGATATCTATATGCAACAACCGCAAGGTTTCATAGCTGTAGGTCAGGAACACATGGTATGTAAATTAAATCAATCCATATATGGACTTATCCAAGCTTCTAGGAGTTGGAACATCCGGTTTGACTCTACTGTCAAAAAGTTTGACTTTGAGCAAAACCCGGATGAGCCCTATGTTTACAGGAAATCTAGTGGGGATAAGGTTACATTCCTGGTTCTGTATGTAGATGACATTCTACTCATTTGGGAATGATGTAGGAATGTTGACTATGGTGAAAGTATGGCTTTCACAGCAATTCTCCATGAAAGATCTTGGATAAGCCTCTTATATACTAGGTCTTCGGCTCTATAGAGATAGATCGAAGAGGATAATAGGATTATCCCAATCTGCTTACATTGACAAGATAGTCAAGAGATACATCATGGAGAACTCCAAGAAAGGAAATGTTCCTTTCAGGCATAGAATCACTCTCTCCAAGGGTATGTCTCCCAAGACTCCCGAAGAGATTGAGGGCATGAAGGACGTTCCCTATGCCTCAGCCGTAGGGAGCATCATGTATGCCATGCTGTGCACTCGTCCTAACATCTCTCAGGCAGTGAGTGTGGTAAGCAGATTCCAGTCAAACCTAGGACAGGAGCATTGGACCGCTGTGAAAAACATAATTAAGTACCTTCAAAGGACAAAAGTGTTTTGTATGGTATTCGATGATAGTTCACTACAGATCCAGGGGTATACTGATGCCGACTTCCAGTCAAATCCAGATGATAGAAAGTCTACATCTAGTTATATTTTCACGATAGTATTATGTGTTGTTTACTAGAAAAGTAACAAACAGGGGTCCATGGCAATTGATGGCATGAAGGACATTCCCTATGCCTCAGCCGTAGGGAGCATCATGTATGTCATGTTGTGCACTCGTCCTGACATCTTTCAAGCAGTGAGTGTGGTAAGCAGATTCCAATCAAACCTAGGACAGGAGCATTGGACCGTTGTGAAAAACATAATTAAGTACCTCCGAAGGACAAAAGTGTTTTGTTTGGTATTCGATGGTAGTTCACTACAGATCCAGAGGTATACTGATGTTGACTTCCAGTCAAATCCAGATGATAGAAAGTCTACATGTAGTGATATTTTCATGATAGAATCATGTGCTATTTACTAGAAAAGTAACAAACAGGGGTCCACGACGGGTTACTGATGCCGACTTCCAGTCAGATCTAGATGATAGAAAGTCTACATCTGATTACATTTTCACGATAGGATCGTGTGCTGTTTACTAGAAAAGTAGCAAACAGGGGTCCACAACGGGTTCCACAACCGAAGCCGATTACATTGCCGCAAGTGAGGCTACCTAATGAATGAAGGTGTTCATTCTGGAATTTGGAATTCAGCACATCACCCATTCCACTGTTGTGTGACAACACTGGATCTATGGGAGATTGATGTTAAAAGGTAGCATCAGCGGAGAATGTGGCAGACCCATTGACAAAGCCATTGACACAGAAAGTGTTTGAGAAACACGTGGAAAGTCTGGGACTCCGGATTGTACCCGATTGGACCTAAGTGCAAGTGGGAGTTGTTAGACAACGTATGCCCTTAGCTTCAATCTGAATGATGTACATTATGACATTTAATGTAAATGAATAAAGTACATATTTGATTCATGTTATTATGGTATGTTTCTGTGTAATACCCTTAAACTGG